>PVJX010031011.1:0-21576 GCA_004027295.1 Dolichotis patagonum
CACTTCCTGCTGTCCCCGCAGCTGTCCTCTGACGCTGTCCTGTCCCTTTGCTTTTCAGTCATTTTCTTACTGGGCTAATTCTCTCTGCTCTTTATTTCACCTCCCGCTGCTCTAGCTCCTGGGAAGCAGTGTCCTGACTTTTCCCCTCCTCCTCCAGCCTGTCCAGCTGCGGGCACAGCCTCTTCTTTCTGGGACACGCTCTCCCCGCTCTCCCCCTGGAGTGCGTGGCTTTGCTTCCCACCAACCCCACCCTGCTCGCTGTGTCCTTCCTTCCAGTTCTGCCGGTTCCCCTGAACCTATGCTTTCCCTTTTGATACGTTGTTCTTGTTCCTCATTTTGTGCTTCTTAACTGTCTTCCCTCAAGAAAGCACTAGCAACGGCCTGGGTAGTTCTGTGGGTGCATGTAGACTTCTCTCACACAATATTCTTATTTTAAACTGGAACAAAATTCAAATCTGTTTAACTTTACTGTCCTAATTGTAGGTGAATCTCCTTTGAGGAGTGTTCTGAATCCGACTTCTAAATCTATTTCTTTTTAAGCCTTTCACACAGTTCACCCAGAGCAAGGTCTTTGCGGTGTTGCTGACTGTGGTCTTTTTGGGGCCGCAGGGGACCGGCAAAGGGCGATGGAGGATTACTCCAGAGATCAGGCTGATGGCGCCGACCCGATGTTATTGCGAAAGTGCAGGCGTGTATATATAGACTGAAGAAGGAGGGCGGAAGTGAGTTTAGAGAAGGGCGGAACTGAGCTTAGGGAAGGGCGGAAATAATTTTAGGGAAGGCGGGGACGCACTGTGCGGCAGGCTCTGAGCAGCCCTGGCAGGGACGCTCTACTTGGTGCCTGTGAGGGGGCAGTCTGAGTGTGCTCAGGTGCTCTGTTCTGCCAGGGTGGCCAGCCAGACCTCAGGACCTTGACCTTGCACAGCTGACATTCACAACCACTCCATCCCGGCTGGTGGAGAGAGCTCCTCCCTCTGCAATCCACCTTACCCTGAAGAACAAGGGCTGGAAAATGTGCTTCCTGTCTTCCACACGGCCAAGTCTCCTTTGTAAACCTTTTTCAGTTGGAGGAAAGGCCTTTCTCTATTTTCTTTGTTCTTTCTTTTACAGACAATCTGTGCTACCAGTGTGTCCTTTTACCTGTGAACACTTTTTGTCTCACTCGAGCACTCTTTAATGTGTATTGTTATTTATGCTTCGACTAGTTACTTCTACAGTGTGTGGGCCAGATACAAGGATTCCATGTCCTTCTTGACAGTCTAATACATCACTCTTTCTAATACCATGTATGGTCGCATATCCCTTAGTAACAGGGATCCTGGCTGGTAAATGCATCATTAGGTCACCACCAGGGAATGAACCCCAGCTAACCTGGAGAGCAGACCTATGGTGCAGCTGGGCTGCATAGCACTAGGGATGGAGAACCTTTTAGAGCTTTCAATGGTAACAACCTGCCAGCTGTGGCAGGGGTGCTACAGGTTCACCACCGCTGGATAGATAGCCTGTTGTTTCTAGGCTGCAGACCTCCATAGTGTGATCTGTACTGAACATCAGAGGTAACTGTTCCACAATGATCGGTACTGGTACCGATGTCTAAACAGAGATAACCTACAGGTCCAGCGTGATACAAAGATAACAATCATCTGTCTGTGTAGGCCACTTATTTCACACAGAGATGGTGGGGTTGGAAGTGGCTCTGAGTGAGTCTGTAATCAAATGGTGAGTGATTGTGAAGGCCTAGGAAATTAGACTTTAACATAGTATACTCAGGGTATAAGAAATTCACAAGCAGTATTTGTCTTTAATTATTAATTAACCTTCACTCACTCCATCGTTTTCACTTTATACATTTTTTACTTCCAGTTTTTAACTTTTTGACTTTTGTAAGATAACTTAGCTTGAATACACATTATATAGCTATACAAATAAATTTTCTTTATATTCTTTCTATAAGCTTATCTCTATTTTTAAAATGCATATTTTTGCTAATACTTTTTGCTTTTAAAATTTGAATTAAAAATTAAGATACAAATATATGCATTAATGTAGGCTGACCAGGCTTAGGACCACCAGGATCCCTGACTTTCACTTCCATGTCCTGTCTCCCTGGAAGGGCTATCAGGGTGGTAATGTGTGCGCCACTGGTGGTTCCTGTCACAGCACTGCTATCTTCAAGAAGGACTTGCCCTGAAGGACTCGTCCAGTGTTGCTTTGCATTAATGTTTTGAAAAACAGAGTACATTCTAAAATAATGTTTAAAATATAGTAAATACATGCACTAGTCACATAGTCATTAAGTAGTGGTATCAAATATTACATGTGCATATTTATAATTTGATTGGTATAATTTAGGACCACATAAACTTGTTTACACCAGTGTCATGATGGTCCCAAAAGCAATTCTCTCAGCTTTAACATAACAATGGCCTTGAGGAACTGGGTGCCAGGAATTTTTCAGCTTTATCATCATCTTAGGGGACCACAATCATATGTGGTACATTGTTGATTGAAATTGTTGTTATGAAAAAAGTGACATATTTTATTACAACACTTACTAAAGCATCTTAATGAGTATGATAAACACTCATCCTCTGTCAGTGATATTACTGAAGGTTTTTTTTTTTTAAAGAATAAACCCAAATGCGAAAGAAAACAAAATAGGGTCATTCAAAACAAAAGGATGGACACAGTATATGATTTAAAACCACAATACAAGGTGATCTACAGTGGTTACCATGATGTCTCCTGTTATCTTCAATAGAATTGTCCAAATTATCAGGCACAATAAACTTGAACATAGCAGTACAGAATAAAAATCAATAAAAACAAAACATTGGAGACATTATAGGATTTCAAAAGAGGGTAATAATCAAACCAGAATGGGGAATCCTAGTGAATCTTACCATCTTCAGAGTAGTTGCCTATATGCTCAGACTTGATACTATCAAACGTAACAGATTTGAATAAAATAAGTCAAGACAAGACAGCAAACAAAACAGATTCAAATAAAATCAGTTAAAACAAGACAGTGAAAGCAATACAGGGCTTCAAATTAAGTTAATAGTAAATTAAAAATGTTATCATAGTATATCCTGCTATCTTTGTAATAGCTGTCTATGCCATCAAATCTAGTACAAGTTGACAAACTGGAACAGAATAAAACCAAACTAAATAGAGTGATGAAAACAATATGGGTTTCAAATCATGATACAAGATTAACAATGTCCTCTGCCTTCCTCTTTTAGACCATTCCTCCTCTTTCACTTTCACAGGGTACTTTGTACATTTTGTATCTCACTAACTCCTTTAGTTTTTAGATTAGGGAGGCAACCCACTATTTACCTAAGTGGTTCTGAGCCTTTTTACCCCTGAGCTTGATCTCAGGTTGCATCCATTTACCTATAAGAGTCTCAAGGTTTTCCTTCCTTATAGCTGAGCAGTTCTCCATCGTATAAAAGTGTTACATCTTTCTAACCAATCTGCAGCTGATGGGTGAGCTACCCCCACTTTTTTCTGATTTCCTGTCACATAGAGCATTATTTTCTCCTCTTTGCCTTTCAGTCTATAAGCCTTCTTTCAGGTTAATTATATTTCTTGTATAGAACATCTTGATGGACCCTATCTGCTGATCCACTCTACCTGTGTTTCTTTTAATTAGTGTATCGAGGCCATCTATGTCAGTGATTATGGCCAACCTTCTCTGCCTCATCTCTGCCATGCTATTTTTCTGTCATTGTTTGTCTAGTTTTTCTCTTCATTCCAATGTCTGCCCATTCAGTGAGCCCCCTCTGCCTCTGTTCCTGAAACCATGGCCCTTTTTCTCTCTCCCTAGAATGTCCTTTAGTATTTTTTGTAGGGTTGGATTGGTGGTCACAAACTCCCCCAGTTCCTCTTTATCATGGAAGCATCTTGTTTCCCCATTAATTTTGAGAGATAGTTTTTCAGGATACATCAATCTGGGTTGGAGGTTATTTTCTTTCAGGGCTTGGAATACTTCAAGTTCTTCTTGATTTTGATGGTTTGTGTTGAGAAGTCTGTCATGATTTTGATGGATTTTCTTTTACAGGTGATCTGTTTCTGTTCTCTGATGGCTTTTAATATTCTGTTCTTATATAGAATTTCTGGGATCTTGATTATTATGTGTCTGGGTGTAGCTCTGTTTTGGTTGTAGGTGGCTGGAGTTCTGTATGCTTCATACCTCTGCATATCTTTTCTTTTTTTCATGAGAAGGCTGTCAATTTTTCTAGTTAGAATATAAGGTACAATCATTTATTTTAATTTATTAAATATCCATCTTAGTTTTCCACTTTATGAATTTATTTTAATCAAGAATTTTAAAGATGCTGCCTGTGGTCTACATGGTAATATTATTAATGTCTCCCTTTAAAGTTCATCTGTGCATGATGTTATGTATTCTAAATTTTTCCTTTTATGTTCTTGCAGTTAGTGACATGGGCTGATAATCTCTCCTACATGTATAAAAACTACTTTTTAAAAAATTTTCATGTAAAGAGAAAAAACCCCAAACAAAACAGAATAAAGGGTAGCAACAATGCAGAATTCCAAGGAAAAAGGGAAAAGAACACCCCCCCAAAAAAAACCGCTAAGAAATCATTACTTGACAAATTGCATACTTACATCTTGGAAATAGTTGTTAAAATTACATAATTAAAACATGCAAAGTATACATTCAAACAGTGACGCTGTTAACAGTTCTGCTGCATGATCTGACAAAACCAGCAATACGGTCATCCATCTTACACACTCAAACATACATGCAATTATGTCAAAAGGGTAAAATTGAACACAACAAAACAGAACAAAGCGGGTCACAAGAAAGCAATGTAAGAGACATAAATTTCAAAGCTAGACAATCGGAGATATTCACTCTCTATCATATTGACTCTTGTTTTCTTCCTAACGGTTGTCCATATTGTCACATACAGGGAGTTCACATGAAACAACATAGTATGGAACTGATCTAAGCAGTATGAGGAGGGAATTTCAGGTCTTCAAGACCAGACATTAGGGAAGCCAAGAATGGCTGTCATAGTGTCTCTCATTCTCTTCAAAACAGCTGTCCATACCTTCATGTGTGTTGAACCTTAAACAAGACAAAGCAAGCTAAAATCACTTTGAACAAAGAATGATGGTATTGCTGGATTTCACATCGTGACATTACGGAGTCAGCACTGGGTACTATAGTGTCTCTTATTCTTCAAAATAGTTGTTTATTTCAACATGCATTATATAGTTGGTTCTTGTAAACTGTTTATAAGCTCTACACATGCATGAGTTTCTACATGTATATCTATCCTTTCTGTATTAGAGGGGAAAAAAAAAGCAAGACAAAACACAACAATTCCTAGAAAAGCATGAAGCAAAAGTCATATAAAACCACAATACAAGGTAATCTACAATGGTTACCATGATGTCTCAGCAGTGTATAACAACATTAATAAAAATGAAGCATTGGAGACATTATAAGACTTCAAAAGCAGGCAATAATCAAACCAGAGTGGGTATCTTAGTGAACCTTGTCATCTTCAGTGTAGTTGCCTATACACTTAGACTTGATGCTATCAATCATAACAGATTTGAATAAAATCAGTCAATACAAGATAGCACTCTAACAACCAGATTCAAATAAGATCAGTCATAATAAGACAGTATAAGTTATAAAGAGCTTCTGGTTAAATTTATAGGAAATTAAGGATGATTACCATATTATGTCCTCTTATTTTTGGGATAGCTGACCTTGTCTTCAAGTCTCATGTAAGTAGACAAACTAGAACAGCATGTAATCCATCCAAGCAGAGTGATGAGAATAATGTAGATTTTTAAATCTTGTTACCCCATTAACAATATCCTCTGCCTTCCTTTTTTAGACAATTCCTCCCCTTTCACTCCCATAGGGTGCACTGCTTATTTTGGGTCCCACTGCCTCCTTATATAGAGCATCTCGATGTTCCCTATCTCTTGATCTACTCTGCCTGTGTTTCTCTCTGTTAGTATTTCGAGGCCCTCTATACTAGAGATTATAGCCAATCTTCTCTGCCTCATTTCTGCTATTCTATTTTTCTGCCATTGGTAGTCTATTTTTCTCTTCCACTCCACTGTCTGCCTTGTTCACTGAGGCCTCTCTGCCACTTTTTCTGAAATGTTCGTATTCTTTTTCTCTCTTTCTAGAATGTCCTTTAGTATTTTTTGTAGGGTTGGATTGGTGGTCACAAATTCTCCCAGTTCCTCTTTGTCATGGAAGCATCTTTTTTCTCATTTAATTTCTAGAGAGAGTTTTGTAGAATACATCAATCTGGGCTGGAGGTTGTTCTCATTCAGGGCTTGAATTATTTCACTCCAAGTTCTTCTTGACTTGATGGTCTGTGTTCAGAGATCTGCCGTGATTTTGATGGGTTTTCCTTTATAGGTGATCTGTTTCTTTTCTCTGATGGCTTTTAATATTCTGTTCTTATATTGAATTTCTGGGATCTTGATTATTATATGTCTGGGTGTAGCTCTGTTTTGGTTATAGGTGGCTGGAGTTCTGTATGCTTCATAGGTCTGCATATCTTTTCCATTTTTCTATGTTTGGGATGTTTTCCTTAATAATTTCTGTGAATAGCCTTTGCAGTTCTTCTGTTTTGACTCCTGCTTCTTCATTCACATGCTTTATTCTTAAGTTATAGAGCCTCTTGTCCTCTAGCCTTTGTATCTTTACTGCCTGCTCCCTTGTTATTTTTAAGAGATCTTCTCTTTCATGATCACACATTGCAAACTTGTCTTCAAGATTTGATAGTCTATCTTTAGTTTCTTTCAAGCAGTTTTGTCAGCTTTCAATGGAGTTTTTAGTTTCCTGGTAATCTCTTTGAATCTGCTTCATGAATACTAGGTTTCCTTTATATTCTTCATGGAACGTTTCTCTCCATTTGTGTTCCTCCATTCTTCTGTCTGTGACTTCTTGAGAGATGCCCAGCCTTTCTTTTATTAATCTACTTATCTCTTGTTTAACTTGAATTAATATTTCAGTTTTGATCTCGTTTATGAGGTCCCCAAGATATCTCTTTATGTCCACTGACACTGTGTTTGAAGTTTCATCTTTGCTGCCCTCAGTCTCTTTTATATTTACCTCTCCTGGATCAATATTCTCAGGGTTGGGGGCTAGGGCCTTTTTCTCATTTCTCCCTCTCATCATGTTTTTGGTTACTTCCATACAAGTGTATAGTGTAATTCCCAGCCCCTTTTCCTGTTGGTTAGGGTTCTTCTGAAGCACGTAGGCTAGGGGCTTCTGCCCTCTGCTGTCCTCTATCAGAGAGTGAAGTGCAAGCAAGGGCATTATATGCTGGTTCCTCCTCTCTAGGCCAGTCAACCTTTGAGGGCCTTCACTGCATCTGTGTGTGCCACCCACAGGGAACCAATTGATTTGTGATGACCCACTGGGTCCCAGCCCAGTCCAAGCAGATTCCACCAATCTGCTCTGCAAGGGGAGCAACCAAGTGAAGCTGCTTCCTTACAGAGCCAGGGCTTTCCTGCCCAACTCCAATATGTCATCTAGTTGGTTGCCTCTTTCCCGAGGGAGGGTCCCATTCCCATCACTCACTGCATGTTGATGCCGGTCCCCGAGAACTGCTGGGCTCCCTGACCTCTGACCTCAGTGAGGCTGCAGCGCAAATTCATGGTGCCTCTGGGTGGGTCACGTGCAGGGCTGGTTACAGGCAAGCTGTGAGCAGGGCTGTTCAGCTCCACGCTCCAGCTGCTCAAACCAGTCGCTTCAGCATGGGTTTGGTCACTCAAGTGGATCTTGGGCACGAATTCAGGCAGCTCAGTGAGAGTGCAGGGCTTGCCGATCTTTGCTTCTCTAATGGTAGCCCTGGGACCTTGTATTCGAGAGTCTCTTTCTTTTCAGTTTCTTTTTGGGTTGAGAGAGTTCATCTCCCTCTATTTGGATCTCTCCAGGGTGTTCTGTTCTGGCATTTGAGCTGTCTCTCTCAGAGAGGCTCCATATCCTGCTACCTACTGGTCTGCCATCTTTTTTTGAAACCGCTAAAATCTTCTAAGTCACATAGTTCTACTTTTTAAACAGTAGATAATCCATCAGTATTAGTTTTCAATTCGTTTTTTTTTAATCTGTATTTGGTTGAATTTTCTGAGGCACAGAATTTATAAGATGGGTGGAATACTAAATGGATGACTAAATAATTCTATATGACATTTGTGTTTGGATCCAGTTTAGGAAAAGATTGAAGGGGTGTGATTCTTTTCTGAATGATTCAGAGTAGTTTTATATGTTTATTTATTTTTATTTGACCTACAGCTATTCTGATTATACCTACCAAGTAAGCATTTAGTAAGCTTTTTATTGCAATGGCAAACACAAACACCTAAATGGCACCCATAATTTGGTGGTACATTGATTTAAACTGATGAGAACTGATTGGGATCATTCCAAAAATATCAGGCCCTGATCTCTGATGGACTAGGAGTTTTAGGGGATAAGCAAGCATGAAGTACAGAGGCAGTTTGGCTTGTCAATTGGGAATTGGTTGTTACAATATACATTGTAGTGACCAGCTATGCATTACAATGACCAGTCATTTATAGGAGGCAGAAGCAACCAGAAACTACAATAGAAACTTTACCTGGGCAACTAAGAAACTTAAGACTACTGGCTGGGATGGGAAATTTCCTGTTATGTATCCCCCTCTTTTAGTTTCCCTGGCAAATCTTCACTGGACATATTATATATGCACTTTTGAGACAAGCCCCAACTAGAAGTAATAACATTATGGTCATCAGTAATCCAAGAACACTAAAGTCCCTAAGACTGTCTGATTACAGAGTTTTTCCTTAAGTTGCTTTTATGAAGACACATAATTAAGGCCTGTGTGTTCTGTAACATTACTCTGGTGAGGGAGTGAGGGAATTAATTTGATTTAGGAGAGTGTCCAATGTGCCTTAGATGCTCATCAAATCTTGGTCAAATGTTTGATGGAGTGTTCTATTTTTTAGGGGCCAAGCATTCACAGAGTTTAGGGCAAAAACCAAAGCTAGTGAGGGGTGGGCAGGAAAGCAAAGACTGGGGTAAGCAGCTTTAAACATCACAAACATCAAGCAGAGTAGGTATGGAGCAATCCTGTGAACAGTGTCCTCAGGCTTCAGCTGTGCATGGGCTGGTCAGCATCCGGAGTGACCAGAGCAGGGCTTTCACTGAGTCCTTTCTTCAGAGTGAGCTGTGTGGTCCAGGTAAATTCTGGAATCTAAGGCTGGATATCTGAAATTTTAATAGCTCTGGAGATAATTAATATGCATTTGGTTTATATGTGTGTGCCTGACTGGCTTCAGGTATAGCTTGTCTTTTAGCTAAACTTTTATAGACTCAGTTTTACACTCTTTCTATAGAGTTACGATTTATTTTCTCAACATTTGGAGCTTATGGCCTGAATGTTGTTTTAGTTTTTATTTAGTTATCACTGCTACAAATGCACGCCTGTTGTTGCTGCTGATCATGAAGGGCAGGCCATATCTAGGGATGATTTTTACCAGCAGGATCTTACAAACTTCTGTTATCTTCTCAGCGCAGTTAGGAAATGGAAGATAGGGGCCACTGGCACAGATGCTGAAGCCTGAGCTGGCTGCAATAGTATGAGTGCCAGTGCCAGATCTTGAGGTTACAGAACACGCAGTGGGGGAAGGTCTGAGGGCTGGCGTTGATATTTCCGTCAGTTGGATTCTTGGAGGAGGCATAGGACAATGGATTGGATTATTTTGAATTGGTGGCAGTTTTTCAAACAGTAGTTGGAAGCAATCCAGGGTAGCTTTGGCCAAAATAGCTTTATCTAAGAGGAGCACAGCATTACAGTATGTCACCCCTGAACAGTTTGGTCTTAGCCTAAGGTGAACTTGTCAGCTTTCTTGATCAGAAGAACAGTGCTTATTAGAGTGTGAGGGCAAAGGGGCAAAGGAGTCCTTAGTAACTGGATCTAAGAATTTGCACAGGTAGCACACTGGGCCTTCCCAGGGACTGATGGCCTGAGTAAGCATCATTATTTTTGAGAACTCAAGGATTCAGACTCTATAGAAGCTAGTATCTCCAAGAAATTTGCAGAGTTTTTCCTTATAATCATTTTCTGCAGATATTGAAGTAGAGCTTTTGTACCTTTCTAGTAGGCAACTTGAGTGTCATTAATTAGAAGTGCTTTTTAAAAGAGGAAGCAGGTTTTTGAAATTCTTAGAGGTTGATTTCAGGTCAGTTGCAAAGAGGATGACAGGAGTGAATTGAGTGCAAAATAAGGCATTTTTTAAGGTCCAGACAGGTGTACACACAGGTTGTGGTGGTAGAAGACTGAGGCAGTGTATATGGAAGGCAACTATGGAAGGCAACTATGGAGGCATCGAAAGCTCAGAGATCTTGAACTGACTAAAGAGAGGTATCTTTTAGCAGTCTATACTTTTCACTCAGGTGACTGTGATGGAGCTGGAATAGACAGTGAAACAGGCTGTCTCAGAGAATAGGTGCTGGTGGCTTGGCAAAATCTGTTATTAGAGCCTCCTAAAAATAGAGAATTCTTAAGCCCTTATGTCAATTGAGTAACAGTCCAAATTGGGTGTATGTGTTGGGAACAGAGGAATGCGAGGTGACAACTGCACTGATGATGGTGCAGAGATCTTGTCCAAGGTGATTAACAATCTACCAGGCTGATGTGTACCTGGTTGCCTGTTTGTGCTTCCCATGACATCTGACAACAATGAGGGGTGTGGTGATGTGACATTGTTGATGGCCAGGCCCCAAAGTGCATCTTTATCCTACCTCTCTGGGAGGAGAGTTTTAGGAACTCAGCACTGTGGTTACCTATCTCAGAGTGATGCAAGAATTATGTTTTTCTAGGAGAACAGTCACAGTTGAAAGTGCAGGGTTTAAGAGAGGGAGCCAGATTGGCTTGGGTGAAGGAGATATCATTTGTAACTTGAAGAGGAGGTCTTGTCCCAGAAACAGTATGGGGACTAGACCATGCAAGAATTCATGTTTTGTGAGATGTCTTCTCAGGCTGCGAGTCTGCATCTGGCAGAAGGGGCAAGAGGCAAGTGTCTCATTTGCCCTGGTGATGGTAACTTTATGACAGAGGTAACTGCTGAAGGTGTAGCTTTCTTTTCAATTGTCTATCAGGAATGTCACAGGTTTGTCCCTGTGACATTTGTAATGACTTCAGGCTCTCAGGGGCTCACATTGATAAAAATTGGTTTGTCCTGTCCATCCAGGCCCAACAGGGTGAGGAGAGGTTCAGGCTGAGGTGAACCTGGATAGTCAGGTTTCTTTATGTTTTGTGGAGAGAAGGGGCATTTGTTTTTTGGGTTCATAACCGTTATACCTCATAGCCAGAGGGTGTGTTCATCTAACAGACTGTATTTTCTTATGGACATCAGATGCTTTTCTTTTATCATTTTATCAAGTTTCTGGGTACCAGGCTTCTTGTCCTCCTTTATGTTGTTTTTGAGAATCACTCAAAAACATGGGTTGTTTCTAAGTGAGGAGGCCTTTGGAAAGGCCACGGCAACTCATTCATCAGGCTGGTGGTCCAATTTTTCTCAGTCAAAATGTGGAACTTAGAAGGAATTTCTGACAGTCACCTTAGGTAGGCATTAGATGATGTCATCTGATCAGCATAGACATAGTCATGAAGCAGAAGGTTTGGGGAGGTCTCTGTGACAGAATGCAGGCAATGGCTAGCTGGAACCGGTTAAACTGGATGGAAGTAGGTGATCTGGGAGTGGGGAGTGGAGTTATAGGTATTGCCAGAAACTATGGCAGCTGATGAGGGTGCCAGTGCAGAATGCTTAGGATGAATGGGCTTCTTTTTTGCCTTTTTTTTCAGATTCAGAGAGTGACTTGGTTTCATTTTTACCTCTGTAAAAGACCTTTTACCTGCAGTCAGGGGCTGTGGGTTTTAACTAATTAGTTCCCATTCTATTTCCCTACAGTGTGTGTTGTATACCCTTGAACAATGGCACTGCAGATAAAGAATGGGTTCCCCTCAGAGGGAGACCATTTTGGATACCTACCTGGCCATGTCCCTCTCAGGGACTTAGGCATGACTTAGCTAATGGGGATGTGAGGTCTCCATTATTCCACATGCCAGTTGTTAAGGAATGACAGATGAGGGCCCAGCAGGAACCACAACCAGTGCTTTTCAGTCTTGGTACACAGACAGAACAGCCTATTGCTTATGCTGTCCATGCCATTCACTCACACATTCATTCATCAGGCATTCAGAAGGTAAATATTCCAACTCTCTTCCCTGGAGGGTGGTCCTGACTAATGGGAGTTGATCAGATTTCCCACCTGCTTGAGTTGAACAGGACTGGTAGACAGACTAACTGGGGTGCACCTGGGATTCTTACTGGAATCAGGCAGTCAGGCAGGCAGACGGACAGACAACATCCTCCTCCTTTTGGGATCTGATGTAAGTTACTTGAACAGGGAGCTAGGAATCCTCCTCCAGATGTCTAAGGGGACTCAAGAAATCTTGAGGGCTCACACTTCCATCAGGATCTGGAGAGCTCCTTGCCTCATTCTTCAGGGAAATGACCAGTGATCAGAGAAGTCAGCTTGATTGATCTTCCTGATCAATGCACCAGATGCTACAACAGGCAGAAACACTGAAATGACACCCAGGATTTGGAGGTAGATTTATTTACACTGATGGGCACTGATTGGGATCATTTTCAAAATATCAGGCCCTGATCTTTGGTGGTCTAGGGTTTATATGGGATAAACAAGCACAGAGGAAGAATGGGTGGGGACTGGTTTTTACAGTATGCATTGCAGTGATCAGCTATGCATCACAGTGCCCAGCCATTTCTAAGAGACAGAATCAACTGGAACTGGATCAGCAACTATTATCTGCACAATGAAGAAACTGAAGTATATGTCCATGGGAATCATTTTCTGTAACATTATCCCCTAGACAGATCATGATCAACTAAGAAAGGCTACAGGTTATAGGAATCAGCACTGATAGCAGCTTTCCTTCTGCTTTTCATTATGCAATTGTACCCATCTAGTCTTCAATATCTGAGTGGCTGTACTGGGTCTCTAACACTCTGAAATCCAATCACACTCATTGCATTGAGAATTCTGAATACAGTGATTGAAGTCTCTATGGTTTGACTAACAGAAAACAGCAATTAAACACCTCTTCAGAGATGTTAGACTTCCACTCACACATTTATTGTTCACTTAGTGATGATGAAGTCCACATGCCTGTTGCTTTGTTCCAGTGTGTACGAATAGGTCTTAAAAGACAAATCCATTTTAGCATTTTAATTGTTCAAAAACTTTGAAACCATGCCCCTTCGTTAAAGTAAGACTGATCTTACGTTTCTAATTTGCTTTCTGTGGAGCATCTTTTTAGGCTATGTTTCAAATAACCATCCAAACTGTAAGCACCTTTCGTTACTCCCAGAAAATCAACAAGCTCCAGTTAGTGATCCCACATGAATAAATTTAGCCTGATTTAACTCTGTGTAAGCCCCACCATTATTTCACACCCTCAAAATCTATTCCTATATTTATTTCCAAGACTTAGGCCTCTGTATGAAAAGTCAAATTACTCATTTGGAGTGTAATGCACTCACCACTCACACTTCACACCTCACCTTTAAAGATCTACTATGATTTTAGTTGGTTAATGATTTAAATGTAAAGAGAGATGCCTGAGGATTGTCCTGAGGAGAAACAGCATGGTCTGGCCTGTTATCTGCTTCAGGGGAGACAGTACAGATTCTTTAGGCAGTGTTGGGCTACTGTTTAGACGTTAAGAAAAACAGCAAGCACAATTCTAATTTAGCATATTTACTCTGTGTAAATGGCTATTTAGGAGTACACAGTGCAGATATTTTGTGACTCTCTAATGGAAGTCACACTGTGGATAAGTGCTTCATTTAACAATGAAAATTGCATTATTGCTGTCTTTAAATCTAATCAGAGAGCCAATAATAAAAACTATAGAACCAACTCATACAACACGTTCTTAACTTTCTGTTTTTTAAGAAAAATTCTCAGCTCTAAACTGTAGTAGTCTGGGTTCATCAAAGAAACAGAGTAATAGGAGATGATAGACAGGTAGGAGGGTGGACAGGTAGATAGCTAAATGACAGATAGATACTGATTTATTATGAGAAAATTTACATGCATTCAGTTATACTGTCAGGGAAGTTTAGAAGTTCAATGGTGTGCAGTACCAGGCTAGAGACATATGAGAATCAGTGATACAATTTTACTCCATGTCTGAGATTACAAGCAAGAGAAGACATCTTTCTTAGCCAGAAGACAGGCAGAGAGGAAAAAAATAAATCTTAATATTTGATAGCTTTTCCATTCAGACCTTCAGTGGATTTGATGAGAATTTCCCACCCTAAGGAGGATAGTATACATTTCTCAGGTTACCATTCAAATGTTAATCTTATCTAAAAACAGCTTTGCAGATACATCTAGCATAATGTCCAAAAAGATATCTGGACAACAGATGACCCAGTGAACTTGGCATATAAAATTAAGCATCACAATATTTTTATGGGGTATATTCCACAATACTCCTGTGCAGTACAATTTGTAATAACATTGTTCTCACTTTTATTTATAAAATATTTATGGCAAATACAGGGACCAGTGTGGGATAAAATGCAGTCATGCTGAGGCAAGTGGTCATTTTATTTATTTTTTATTTATATAAACTACCCAACTTATTTCATAAAGCCAACATAACTCTGGATTGTATCTGAAATATGCACAGCAAAACGATAGATGGTGTTGACCATAGACAAAGCTTTGTTCATTCAATCCTTCTCACCCAGTAACAAAGCCTTGATCATTGAGAAAATCAGGGTGTGTTTCTTAGTAATTAGAATGCAATTGTATTTTTGAAAGAATGATACGATATATCCAGGTAGGATGTAACCAAAGAATGAAAATGTATAAATATAGCCTATCAAGTATTATATAAACACAAGAAAAACATAAGGTTAACTCAAGAGATACTCTAAAAGCATTTGATAAGATTCAGGTCTTTATTTTAATTAATTAATTAATTAATTAATTAATTTTTGTCTTTTTGAAACAGGATCTTGCTATGCGGTCCAGGCTAGTCTCAAACTCACAGAAGTCTTTCTGCCTCAGCTTCCCAAGTGCTGGGATTTCAAGCATGTACCACCACATCTGACTCACGCTTTTATTTTACAGAGTTTTTTATTTTAAAAATTTTGAAAACTAAAATCTTAAAGTGATTGCTTTAATGCAAGAAAAAGTTTCTTAGATTACATTGGCTCCTATTACTTTATACAGAGGAATGCTAGACAGATTACTTTAAGATCAAGATTAAAATAAAGTGGTCTTTATTACTGTATCCGGTAATAGGTTTATGAATTACCAAACGTTGAAAAAGAATGTCTTACTTTTAAGTATAGGACATCTCAGGCAAAGTACATCAAGGGGTGGAAAAATCTAAGGCACAAGCAGCCATTTTAAAAGAAGCCGCTCGTCATAGTGACTTTGCTACATCAATATTTTACATCACACCCTGCTCCAGAAGAGTCCTGTGACAATCTCATGATCAGGAAGTTAGTGCTGCTGGCTGTGCCCACCCACAGCAAGCCTCTTCCTCCTACCAGTCCCTTTGGAAAGCAGCACTGCTTCCTCTCAAATATGCAAAGCTCCCTTGCATCATGCCAGTTGTTGTACAACATACCTCTAAAACTTTCTTTGATTCTGTTTCTGTTTTGGTACATTCTTTTGTCACCTTCATTACCAGCTTTCCAGATGCTGGTATGACATGCAGTGCTACTTACATGGCAGTTAGGTCATTTATGCAGTTTTAAAATGAAAGATGTTACGATTTGCATCTGAATGTCCCCCAAAGCCTCATGCAGTCAGGGAGGTGGGCTTCTAGAGTTTCTGAATGACTCATGGTTCAATGCAGGGATTATGGCTATGGATGCCACACCCAAGTGGGTGTGACCTACATACAATATTAGGGACAGAAACCTTTATTGATGAAAACATGTTGCTATACAAAATTGCTTCAACCCATTTTGTTTCCAGTCCCTAACTCATTATTCTGCACAGCAAAAATTAATGTAAAGTTGACTTAGTTTAAAACAAGATGAAAATCATCAATTCTTTCCTACTATGACATTGTAGTCCTTTTATTTTATAAAAATAAAATGCACATATTGAAGACAAGATTGACTTTTTAAAGCATGCGTATATTGTGCGACATGAATTTATTCAAGATTTATTTATTTATTTATTTATTTTTTTATTTAAAAGAGAATAAAACAAAAGGGGGCAGTACAGAGCAGATCAGAACAGGACAACATAGGCAACACAGTATTTTACATTAAGTCAACTGGACATCAACAGTATCTAACACCATATCTCTTACTCTGCTATAGTTGAGCATAGTTTCAATTACAATAATATCAAACATAACACATATTCAAGATTTAGACAGAAACACAAAGAGAAACATATCCCACAAAATTATATAACAGAATTTTTTTTGTAGAACTGTACTGAGGAGTGAACCTAGAGCTGTCCTTTGCACTAAACCTCATCTTCAGCCCTTTTAAAAATTTTTATTCTTACATAAGCTCTCACTAAAGTTACTCAGTCTTTCCTTGAACTTGTAATTCTCCTCCATCTCCTAATCCTCAGCCCTTCTTTTAGAAATATATGGAGACAAACTTGCAATCCTCCTGACTCAGTCTCCTGAGTAGCTGTATTACAAATATGCAGCAACACATTGGGTGTCAAAGATTTTCAAATTTAAATTTAATATATCGGTAGAAATAACCTTTCCATTTTTTTCACAGACAAAGTAAAATTAACTAACCTATAATGATATATTTGTTAATAATGTTTATAGCTTATTTTCCTACAGTGAAATGATGTGAATAATATATTAGTGGTAAAAATATTACAAGTAAAGTTTAAAATTTTTGAAAATACTTTGCAATATTATGTTTCTCAGTAGTAATGAGAAGTGCACATATTGACATTAACTTTTCAATACTTTCATATCAAATATTTCAGTCACTCTTTTTAAACATAAAACTCCCATGCATTTTCACTCTGTGTACTGATTTTTCATATTTTAACACAATATTCTACATGAATATTGGTGTTTTCTTTATTCATTCAAAATATTTTATTTCTATGAAGAAGTTCTTTTTGACATGTTTCTCTTACACATTGCCAGTTTTCAAAAGCTGAAAATTATTAATTATGAGTTGCATTTTGGTAAAAAATCTGGCTTTCTCTGTAATCACTGATCAAGCTGTCATTTGTGTTTTGATCACCTTATTTTGCTGATTTAGGTCCTCTCTTAAGGAATGTGAGCAATTAAATAGTCTGAGCAGGTCACAAGGAATAACTTTGCTTAGAGCTCACTAAACAATACAGTGATTTCCTGAAATAATACCTTCCATTCATTCCATTAACAAATATTTACAGTTGTTAAGTTTTACATCTTTAATGGATCTCTAACATGATATTTTCCGTATGAGCGTTTCAGTAGAAAATGATGAGAGAAGACAAGGAAAGAGAAGAAGGAAAGGAAAGAAGAGGATGGGGTGAAGGGGAGAGGAGGATAAAGGCATAGGGAAAGATAGGGAGGGAGGGAGGGGAATAAAACAGGCAAGGATAGGTCTGACTTCCCAGGGCTGGAGCAGCTCAGCAGTTCCTCCTGGATGCTCCCATGAGGATTCCTCCCGTGCTCAGACTGGGCCATTCCGTGTGTGAGCTGACAGAGATACTTCTACTGCAGCGTGCTCTGAGCTCAGTGCTACAATAGAATCTCGTGACAAACATCTGCTCCATCTACAACATTGTACCCTAAAAAATGATCTGCCACAGGTAGATTTGTCTTATTAACAGGCACTCGATGAATAAACTTCAGGAAAATATATTGATAGCTGTAACCCATGTGAAACATAGGTATTTGCATATTCATGTGCAACTCATGCATCTGAATGAGGATTCATTAGGTTTCCCCCAGTTTGTGGTTAAAATACAGTAGGGAGATTACTGGTTAATAACATTTGAAATTCAAAGGCACACATGACACACACACACACACAAATCTTGCATAGAGTAGTAATTATGTCATTTAATTTCTTTTTATTATGGAGTTAAATTGAGTAACCCTAATGCCAAAAACATAGGCTATGTAGAAATTGATATTAAAAGTAACCTTTTGATAAGGAACTGTGCCAGGGCCCAAGGTAGTTTGGAAGCATTCATGACCTTCTTCCAAATTGTTAAAAACTGACCTCCTGTAAAAATACAAACATTTACGTTTTCAGTTAGAATACAACTAAGGATGCAACTTAAAAATCTGAAAGTACACCTTCAAATTTCTACTTATAGAATTTGCAGTAGCTTGGTAGGTCTACTTGGTAAAGTATTGAAACATGTATTATGTTGGTTGATCATAAATGATTTACCTTAAGAGAATCATGCCTATTTCCTTTATGAGCAGTTCTTCATTTATAATACTGTGTGATACCTGGCAACTGAATGCTCCTATGCCTGAGAGTCAGTCATGGAGAGAAGGATTGGAATTGATAAATCTAGAGTTCTGATTTTTGAGTGCTAAATTGTTATATGTGGCATTCCTTAAATCATTGATAGTTTAATATTTTGAAGAAAAGTAATTACTACATAAGGAAAAAAGCATAGATGTTCAAGTTAAACAATTCTGAATTTAAATCTGTAGTAGAATTAATACGAACTTTGGGATGTTGACAGTTACTTCATTTCAGTGTATACTCTTATTTGAAAACAAAGATGATATCATCTATATCATAGTTTATTAATGTTAAGTGAAATGATATGTTATAAAATTTTACACCCATTATATGATTGCTGCCCTAAATATTATGTAACTGCCTTTTTCTCAGCATTATTATTCTATTTCTACCTCACGTATTTGCATTACTTAACTATATTTTTTATCTTAGCAGCTAAGATAAACTTACACTTCTACTAGTAAAAAAAAAATCACCTAGCCATCTTCCCTATATCCCTTCCAATGCAATTGCTATGTGTAATTGCTCTGTTTTCTTCCTGTGCACACAAAGATCTTATCATACTGTCCATTGCTACTGCCATGGTAGCTTTCCTATGAGCCTCAGCATGAATTCCAAGCTAAGACTCTTAGCCACTTATTTGTCCAATAATTAAAACAGAATGACTGAATACTATGTGTTTTCCCTTAATTTTTGCTAGATAATATAACAAGAAATATAAATTTGACAGTTATACCAAATTTGTTTAATAAGAGAACTGACTGAAATGATACCTGCTGGAGTGATGAGTACTTCAGATAGTCTTTTAGGTTAACAAAACTGTAGCGCCCAAGTGACACTCAAGTAAACTGTTTAGTGGTTAAAGTTTACTCATCAACATTCTTAGTTTTTGTGGTTTTGTAAACTAAAAGGTTGTGTGGCTGCAATGCTTAAGGGCTCTTATCAATTCTTTAGTCAGTCAAATATGAAAGCTTCGCAATTCCCAGAGACACCCCAGGTGTCCTGTCTGTTTACTTTCATCTTCTTGGCAGAAATTGCTCTTTTCCTAATCTGTAGAATCCTGAGCTAACTGAAGAAGTCAATCTGTCACATGTTCCCTCCTTACTATTAGTATTGTGTGTAAGGCATTGGGCATGTGTCTGTAGGCTTAGCCCATGGGTGTGTAGCCAAGATACTGGAGTAACAGGAACAAATGATCATATGCTTATCACTGCGTGGGGGATATCATAAAGTAAATCTTCTTATGATTGGAGTCTCACTGAGAAAGCGCAGCACTGCAGGATGGGATGGAGACCACATCAATAATAAAAGGCCTGCTTCTCACAGGCTGATCGTTTTGTACCTAACCCCAAACCCAAATAATTTTAGGATAGCAAGAACTTAAGAGGCACTTGTGAAGATAGTTATATAGGAAATGATATTACAGCAGGAACTAGATGATGTCTTGAGGATACTTGGTACAAAATCTAGTTGAGTATTCTTAGAGGGATAATGGTAAAAGCTGGTGAGAAATGATATAGATTTGCTTAAGGTCCTTGCAAATCCAGTAGTTAAAGAGAAGGGAACAGAATCAAAGTTGTGAAAGAGGCAAAATGATATAACCTTAGTACTTAGGTGAAGCAATTTATGGAGGAACAATACTGTGTGATAAGAAAAATGCAAAATATCTGTGAGATATGTAAGTGGAAATGTGCTTGTGTCTTTATAGCAAAAATACCCCAGTGATCACATTCACCAGTGTGGAGAGGACGAAAATCATATTGGTGCTAATTCAAACAGGAAGCTTTGATGTTTCTTCTATAAAGAAAGAAAAGAACAGGATGCAGAGGCCAGAATGTGTCTTGAAAGTCTAAATGGAGAGAGAAATCACTAGGGCATTGAAAACATGGGTCTCCTCACTGAGTTGAGAAATGATATTTCCTGCTTTATTTTTCAGTGTTTTTTGTAACAAAAGTAAAATTTCAATATATTTTTATTTTTGTATGAATGAAAATACATTGTGGTCATTTATATATTCATATATTTATTACTCTATGAGGTTTTAAAAAACTACATTGCTTGAATTATCAAAGGTCTATTCAATTTATCTAAAATGCAATAGACATTCTTGATGAGTAACTTTTCACATAAATATTGATCTTATATGACTTTGTTTCATTTGTTTCACTAATGACATAGGTCAAATCATACCTGTGAATTTATTTGCATTGTAGATGAGTTTTACTGTAGACAATTGTGCCTTCTCTTGTGTGCTGAAGTCCTTTTGTGATGATGGGGTTCTTGTGGTCTGTGAGCAGCCGGTGTGGGTAACCCACGAGAAACTCGGATGAACTTTTAAATATGGACGGTATTTGGTCACCTCGCAAAACTCTATGGCAATCAGTAATTCCTTGGTAAAGTCTCTTTCAGCTTGAGAAGAATACTGCGATCTAAAAAGACATGAATCACAAAATACTCATTTCAAAGTCAAATTTAATCCAATCATGTGTTTTGTCCCATTTTGCTTAGAAATACCCTGTAAGTGCCTGAATGCTCACTAGAATCTACCACTTCAGTCTGAGAGAATCAATCCCTTCCACATCCTGTATGTTGTACCTAACTAGAAAGCAATCTCTTGAACAACAACACAGGTGGCTAAATATTGAGTTATAATCTTTGCAGTCTAGAGTGTATAAAAACTCATTTATTACTTTCATTAGACTTCTTCTTCATTCCTTATTGTTGTTTACCCATACCTAATTTCTACATTATTCACTTCTCTGAGCCTCAATATTTTCCATCAGAGAAGCTCAAACACTGTGTCAAATAAATCAACATAAATTATGAAGTAAAAGACAATATGGAAGAAAATGCATAGAAAAAAGAACAGAGGGAAATCTACAATATTATTTTCTACTTCATGTTGTTCAACCTAATAAGTGGGTTAAAATTCAGTGTTATAAATATGTAAATTCTTCTCAAATTGACATTTTGATTAAAATTTCCAATGCTTTTTTT
>PVJX010031012.1:0-16242 GCA_004027295.1 Dolichotis patagonum
CAAGGAAGGGGGAAAGATCACAAAGCCTGGTAGAGAGGCGTAGCCAAACGGTAATGGGAAGCAGTGTGGTGGGTAACACAGACGTCTTTCAGCGCTGATAGAAAATTAGCTTGGGTTGTCCCAAAAATATAAATCAAGATTTTAAGATATGAAATATGGCCTCATCACTGTGGAACTGTGTTATATCTGAAGGGGGGTCCATAGTTTAACCCAAATGCTGTGTTTGAAAGAAGAATGACAGTGCTGAAGGAGAGTAGGGACACTTGACAGCAGGAACCCAATCCAGATACTCACTTCCAGCATAAGAAACCTTTCTCTGTGGACAGCGTCACCTCCTGCGTTCACAGAGACCCTGGCTGGAAAAAATTCCCCTAGAGTTTCCCAGAGCCACTGAGAATGGATAGATCTGATGAAAGAAGGAAATCCAAGTTTATGAACACTTTTCTTTAATAGGTGCCCAGAAGTGCAGAGGTGACCACACACACACACAGACAAAGCAGACAGCCCCACTGTGCACTGGCCAGCCTCTCTGTGGCTTCTCCTTCGAGATTTTGACAGCAATACCCAGCATGCCTGATGCTGCAGGAAATACAGACATGCGGTCAGTCCCTGAGTCCACATGGGTGAACCACAAACATGGGCACTGCGCTCATGAGGAGCCCACTGCTTCTTCCCCTTCCCCTCCCCCTTTCCCTTTTCCTTTTTTCTTTTCTTTTTCTTTTTCTTCTTCTTTTTGGAAGAGGCTTGAAGCAGGGTCTCATAGTGTATTCCAGGCTGGCCTTGAATTCACAGTGTCGCTCAGGCTGACCTCGAACTTTCCACCATCTTCTCCCCTCAGCCTGCCGAGCGCTGGGGTCACAGTGTTCCACCACACCCACCAGCGCCCAGCAATTATTTGCACACAGTAAGCACACATTGGATGTGCAGTCGTGTGTTGTCTGACTGCTGTTATGGTTTTTGTCTGGATGCTCCCCGCAAAGCCTCATGCAATCACGGGGTTTTCTCAGACGTGCCTGAACCTAGTGTCTGACTGATTCCTATGCAACGCTGGGATTCAAGGCACTGCCATATTGGTGGGTGACTGCTGGACCAGTCCACTGATCGGATTGGCAACATTCTGATCCTGGTAGACTGGTTACAGTATAAGGGACAGAATGAGGCTTATTCACTTCTCTCTTGCTGCTTTTTTTTTTTGTAATTTTAAAGAGAAAAAAACAATAAAAACAAAGATAGAGAATATCAAAGTCAAGATAATAGGGAATTGACAATGGTTAATATATTACATACTGTTATCTTCAAAGTAGTTGCTCAAATTACAAAATACACATGCATAAATTGATCAAACAATAAAAACAAATTGCTTTCTTCAATGAATTAAAGAAATGGGTAGTATAATTATCTTCACTATCTTTTATATACATACATTTTTTTCCTTTTCCCTTCCTTCTTTTATTCTTTCAGTCATTCTGATTGTTTTTTACTTTTGAATTGTTTCTTTCCCTTTCACAATATCTATTGTAGGTTTTTGGCCTTTCTCAATTTCTTACACTAGGGAAAAAATACGATGTTTATACATGTGGGTCTGATTTATTTCACTTATAAGTGTGCATCCCAGTTGCATCCATTCACCTATAAAAACCTCAAGTTTATCCTTCTTTATAGCTGAGTAGTACTCCATTATATAAAAATACCACATCTTTTTGACCCAGTCCTCATTTGATAGGCATTTGGGTTTTTCCAAGATTTAGGTATTGCAAATTGTGCTGCTACAAGCATGGGTGCACATATATCTCTGTGGTGTTTTTAATTCATCTGGGAAAATGCCTAGAAGGGGAATAGCTGGATGAAGGGGACCTCACTGTCTTGTTGCTTTTGCTACTATCACTAGTTGCCCCTCTGCCATGTGCCACCCTGCCTTGAAGTCAGATAACTGTGCACTGAAACCTATACAAATTGTGAGCGAATGAAACCTACCCCCCCTAACTTTGGGTGTCAGGTATTTCGTCTCAGCAATAGAGAAAAGTAAAACACCTGCATTCTAAGAGACGTGTCATTGGGCAACTTCACCATGAAAAACACGGTGCACTCACACGCTGAAGGCAGGCTGGCTGACCACTCACACAGACTACATGTGCGCGCACGCACACACACACACACTGGAGAACATGGCTCCCTCCGGTGGTGTGCGAGCAGGGTGGAGGCCGGTACACCACACAGCGTCCAACTTACAGTGAGATTTGCTTTTCAGAAGCAGAGGGAGCGCAGTCTCAGACAATGACACGGAGCAGAAATAACAATGCAGCAGCGCCCCCGCCTCAGGGGGTCACTGAAAGGACAGAGCACTGCCCAGGACCCTCCGTGCACCACGCCCGTCCTCCTGGAGTGGGGTCGCGTCCTTTACCATGAACACACAGGGCAGCGCCTTGTGCGGTCCCCTAGACGGCCACCACGTGCACCCCTGGGTGACAGGGTTTTTGGTTCTGTTATAATCGCACGGGGCTGCTGCCACACATGTGGACCCGCTACCCGAATGTCATTCTGTGCTGTGTGAGGTGGACCAGTTTCTCCTCTCCTTCCTCCTGTCTTAGCTTGTTTACTCTTCTGCTAACCCAGGTCAGTTAGACGATTATTGAGATTAAGAATTCTAACAGGAATTCTGAGAAGACATCCAGCAATTCTGAGCTCTCCCCAGGCCGAGCAGCCGAGTGCAGGCTGAGCAGCCAGGTGTCCACCTGTAATTTTCACAAAGGGAGGAAGAGGAGCAAATGCATCTTGGCCAAAGTGCTTGCCGTGCCTTCCTCCGTAATAGGCAGTGCAAATGAGAAACCGCTGCAGACGCCACCCAGGAAAACCCAGGGGGAACCGTGCATTCGAGGAGTGTCACTGCTGCTTGTCCCTGCTCCAGGACACTGAAGAAGTGAATGCGAAGGGTGTTGGGTTCCCAAGGAAATTGTCCTAAATTTGGTGCCAACACAGTGGTAGAGTCGAAGAAAGGTTCAGAAAATGTCCAATGAAAAATATCCAAAACTGAAATGAAACTCAATTATACCAAGTGGCCTTTGTGGTCATGGAAAAGGCACAAAAATGTCTCGTCAATAAACCCAAGATCATTCTTAAATTTTTTACTGGATTCTTTGTTATTCACATTTATAGAAACAACATCCCTAAGATTTTTATTTTATAAACTATATGCACATGCCCATGCCTCCAGAACTCCAAATGGTATTCCTTGCATGGAGCTGTGTGCATGGAGTGGAATTTCCCATGCTAAAAGGTCTAGATCCCAGTTAAAGTAAACAGGGGCACTTGTTATATGCATGTGCAAAGAAACACAGGTTAGAATAAACCAAGATTGCTTTAGCCTTCACTCTGTAGAGATTAAAGTTCAGATGTAAAAACAGAAAATGTATCAAAAGGCAGGACTATTTTAAAAAGGAAAATAAAAAAGGATAATTTCACATTGATAATTAGATGCAGAGAGAAGCTACAGTAATTAGTTTAGAAACAAAGAAGCATATGGATAGATAAAATGGAAGGAACAATTCAAAATATGATGCAAACCTACTTTGTAAAGGAACATCTGTAAGTTGTTTGGAAGAATAGATTATTCAATAAATGAGATAAAGCAAATAGGTAGGAAGTTGGAAGAAAATAGAATGAGATACCTACTTGGTTCTAGAATTAAATCTTTTCCTAAGATATCTGAGGTTCAAATGTTGAAAACATAAACCCAATGACGTTCTCAAGAGAAGAACCAGTGAGCGTACTCAAATCCACAGGCTGGGGAAGACCACTGTAAGAGGCTCACAATTCCAAAGTCCTAGGGCTACATAAGAAACAGTTGATTAAAAGAATGAATCACAGTCAAGACTGGGGAAAATATTTATAATACATACTAGAGAGGAAAACTTCTGTGTATGCAAAAGTTATAGTAAGCAAGATTAAAACAAGTAGTCTAATAAAAATAAGCACAGGATATGAGCAGCAGGTTTACAGAAACACATTAAATGGTGAACGGGCACGGAGAAAATCATAAAGAAATGAAACCAAAACAAGTAATACCTAGGGGGCAGCCAAATCTTTTAAAAGTTTACTAATGACTGGTGATGACATTATTGGTAGAAACCTGAATTGCTATATTTTCAAAATAATTTCTTCATGTTTTCCAATATTTAAAGTACACATGGTCTTTATGGTTTTTTTTTAAATTTTATTAGTACCTGTCTGCAGTACTTAAATATTATATGCATCTCATCATGAGGATTTAGTATGTATATACAACATAACTTAATTCTTGTTTTTCTCCCTTCCCTCCATTTCTGAGTCCCCATCTGTTTTGTGAAAAAAAAATCTATCCCCTTATTTCCTATTGCTTATCTTTTACTTTGGTCATGTAAGAGAAACTATGCAATCTTTACCTGTATCTGAATTATTTCTCATTGCTTCTTGGCCTTTTGGCTAAGATCAAGTGTGAATTACTTCTCTTACCATTATGGTTTCAAAGTTCATCCATTTTCCTACAAATGACTCAAGTTTGCACTTCTTTATGGCAGAGTAGTATTCTATGGTGTGCAAATACATTTTCTTTATTCACTCATCTGTAGGTGGGTTTATAGGGGGTGAGAGTTGAGCTGCTATAAACCAGAGTGTCCGTGAACCATGGGAAAGGATGTCTTTAATACTTTTAGGAAGGTCGCTAGAAAGGGAAAGTAGGATGAAATGGGATTTCTAGTTCTCATTTCTGGAGGAACCTTACACTGGATCCATAGTAGTTGTACTAGTTTACATTTCCACCAACAGTGTAGAAGGCGCCTTTTCTTCCCCACAGCCTCTAGGAATGTGCCTACATCCATATTTGCAAAAGTGCCCACCAAGATGGACTGGGCATCCAGAGGTGCTGGAGATGAGACACTAAATGCCTTCGGCCTTGGTTCCTCACTGACTAAAATAGGAGGTGCGCAGACGGGACAGCACACACTCCTGCATGGAGGAGGGGACCCCGTCCTTGCTGTTTGCAGGAAAAGAACAACTCATTCTGATCAGGTCCTAATTTTCCTGCAGAATATGTGGAAAGTTGCTCCTCCTTTTGTCTTCATGGAAAACAGGAATATTTTCCTATACTGTTGCACAAGTAATTTATTTTCTGGAAGGGAGCCCAGAAACTAATTATGTAAGGGACTTCTGGGCAAAGGCTTAGGCATCATTTAGAACTTTCTAGACTGTTTGAGCAGGAGTGTTCTGGCCACTTCTACCTCGTTTTTCTATATCAAGAATATTTGGGTAACGGCTCCAGGACGCAACCGGTTAGCACGCGGTACTTATGTAAGAATATTTGGATAGTTTGCGAAACACTATTCCATGTCTTCCAAAAAGCAATGCTACAATATTAACAATGTTTTATCAGTGTTAAAAGGTGTAAGTCGTGTGTGGAGCTCAGAATAAAACACCCACTTAGCAGATGAGCCAAAGGACTCTGTGTCTAAACAACACGAGACCGTATGTTCCAGCCCTGTTCCCACTGAGCTCGAGCGGAAGGGAGTGGAGATGAACTTCCTGTGAGCCAGGAAAGGGGCTTCTCTGGAGAGGAGGGGACGCTCCAGCCCAAGTCCAGGGGCCAGAGAACACCGACAGCTCAGCTCAGCACCGGTCGGTAGGACAAGGCCCTCTCACCCGGAGCAGGGTCTGCCTTTGCCATCTATTCAGACTTTCACCTGATTATGTAAGTCTCACCCACATTAGGGAGAGTAACCTGCTTTCTGATGACGATCTCATAGCTCATCCCAAACACCCACCCACACACACACACACACGCACGCGCACACACACACACGCACACACACACACACTCATGCACCCACACACACACGCACCCACACACACACACATGCACGCACACACACACGCACGCACACACACGCAAGCACGCACACACACACACACGCATGCATGCACATGCCCACACACACCCACACACATGCACACACACACACATGCACATGCACACGCACACACATGCTTGGATGAAGTTTGACCAGTACCTGTGCACCCTCATGGCCTGGTAAAGTTTATCTAAAATCAATCACCGCACAGAAAAAGAATAGAAATGGGGAAACCAGTGAAGAGGTTCTTGTAAGAAATGACAACGGCTTACACTGTAGCAGTGCAAACAGCAAGATTCAGGACAAATTTGGAAGTAGAACAAATAGAAATTATTATTATTATTATTGCTGTTGTAGCATATTGGTAACAACAGCAATAAGAAATGCTAGTAGTTAAACCTTAAGTGATTGTTTGAGGTGCTGTCGGGCACTTTTCAAATGTTTTATGTATTAATTCATTTAATCCTCGTTTCTGTCAATTGATTTAATCTTCCACGCCTAAGGAAGCCAGGACACAGGAATCTCCAGCAGGATGCCCGTGGTCACACAGCAAGTTGGTGGAAGTGTTGTCAGGTCCCCTCGGCCTCTTTGGTTTACTCTCCTCTTCTAGTGGTGCACGGAGAGGATCAAGAAGTGATTACCAAGACTGTGGTCTGAGAGAAATTCGAAGCGAGATTCCCATGGGGTAACGGAGTGGAGGGATCACACTGACAGCTGCGTAGGAAAGGCTGGAGACCCTGGAAGAGGCCAGCACTGGGAACAGGCTGCTGAGCAGGTGGGCGCCTGGACGGGGGCCTTCCCGGGGACCCAAGGGCGTCACCGTGAGAACACACACAGACCTAGTGGAAAGAGGCTCGGGGACTGCACCTGGGACATTTTCAGGTCAGAACGATGAGGATGATCTAGCAAAGACCTCCGATGACAGAGCTGAGGGGCTGAGGGACCTGATCACAGTTGTGCGGCCTGGAGGTCTTCAGTGGGTTTATGAAGTTTCACTATTGTTTAATTGTGGTAAAAATGCACATAACAGAGTTTTGGTTGGATTTGCTCCCAATTTTGTCAGTTTATATTTCTCAGGTTTCTAGTTACAGGTTTCCAGAAAACTGAAGAAAACTGCAGTTTGTGTTTGTTTGTAGATGCTAATAGGAGGAACCAAACACACAAGAGGTACCAGCAATGCCACTCTGGTGGACGGAGTGAGGTCCTCAGTCTCGACAACATCTATGTCAAAGAACACAGGGATGGGACAAAGATGAGAGAAAAAGTAAATACCTGACTTTGGGCACAATTGTCATCATAGAAGCGCAACAAGTTTTCCGTATGTTTACCAGCAATGGCCTCTCATATCCAATCAACTTCAGGGATCTTCATACATCGGGTTGAAAAGTATGGGCTTTTATTATTTTACTGGCTTCATTTTCAAAGGCAAAAATGTGACTGGCCATATTTCCAACTTCACGGAACACCATGCTGTGACTTGTCATGCACCGTGTCCATTTAAACAGCCATATGAATAACTTTAGGAATTGTACTTGACAGAAAAAGCAAAGCTAAACAGTGTGCCTTGCCCATAACCTATCAGGTGCTGGGAACACCCTTCCATTCAACCACTGCTACCTGCGCACAGGCCACTGTCCGCATTCTGTGCCCTCGGCAGCCTCCCGAGGAGTGGCCGTTTCGCTCTTGGCTTCACTTGCTCCCTACAGTCAGAATGGGCTTTTTAAAGTGTAAGGCAAATTCTACCACTTCTCCTTGCCAAGCCAGCCAGATTCTCCCTGTTTTACTCACAGAAATGCACAGGCTCTGTTCAGCATCCTGAGACCCCCCGTGTGAGCCATGTCCCCACCAGGGACCGCTGGCCCATTGCCACCACAGTCCCATCCACCTTAGCCCTGTCCCCATGCTCCTCCCTGAGCCAGCTGGGACCCACCATGGAATCACAGCCCGGCTGACCTCGGCTGCCTGCACGGCCAGCTCCCCACAGCTCCCCAGGCTTCTCTCCAGGAACTCTTGCAACTAAAACTTCTGTGGGCAAAGGGTTAGTGGCACCTCTCCTCCTTTTCCACAAACCTGACCTTGGGTTGAGATGTTAGCACGGTTCCCCTGGAAACCAGATAAAGGTGGAAGACAGACTGTTTCCAAGCAACGGTACTTTTGGTAAAAACTCCTGATTCGTGTATGGTAGCGTCTGGATCTGAAATTATGCTCAGGAACTATAAATTCCTAGTTGGAGCCCAGATCCTGAGACTCCTCAGAAAGTGATAACTCCTGTCAGTGAGCGTGTCCCTTGTAGGAGCCCAGAAGCCATGCCTGAGACTGTGACACGGGGCTGGATATTCTCAGTGCCCAACTGGGTCCGCTCCCTGTAAAACTTGGGATGGTGAAGGGGTATAAAGAAAGACCAGCTCCTGAAGTTCTGTGTGGATTGCTGCAAGCGCTAGTCCCCCTGAAGAGAAGAAACCACTGGTGTGTTCTTTCTCCCGGCCTGGATCTTTTCATGTGACATTGATTCCAAGTTAGGCCGACGGCAGTTTAGCTGAAGCAGGGAAGGTGTCTAAGTGAGAAGTGTGACGGGACCTCCAGGGTCAAGGAGCTAGAGACCAGCCCTGCTGCAGACAAGCAGGAATGTGGGACTGCTGGAAAGATGAGGAAGAGAGAGACAGAGACAGACAGACACAGAGAGACAGAGAGGGAGAGAAAGTGGGCAGCCCAAGAATGCAAGTCCAGACACTGGCCGGAGCTCAAGTCCACAGACGCCGGAAGGCGCCAGCCCTGGTGAGCTCACCCACAGTCCCTCCCCCACTCAGGATGCCTGTGTTCGGCCTCCCAGCCTTTGGGTGGACTCAGTGGTGCAAACTAGTGAGCTCCTCTCCTCTGCACTCACATCTGCCCGTGGCACTGACAGCTGGGTGGAGCGAGGGCCATGACCCATCCCCAGCCCACCTGGCAGAGCCCTCAGCTGGGCCCGGGCAGCTCTGCACAGCAGCAATTCCAGCTCGGGCCTGGGATGTTGGTCCATGGACGCCAACCCACCCCTCAGACACCTCCCCTTCCATCTTCTTTGTTCTCCGCATGGATCCCTTGGTCTCGGCCTCAACCCAGACACTGTCCTGACCCCTCAGGGTGAGGGGTGCATACTGATACATCCCTGACTCCGTCTCTCTGTGAAGGGATTTTAAACACAACCTGCCGAGAAGGCACGCGTTAGAGCCAGGTTTTGAATGCAGTGGCAGAAACTAACCTGTGAAGTCTGCCAGGCAGACTGGGTGCACCCTCTGGGCGCAGAGCTGTTTCACTGCGGAGAGGTCTGCATGAACCAGGGCTATCCCTGGGCTCGGGTTCCTGACCCGCCAGCAGACCATGCCCCGGGGAGAGCGTCCCGGTTCCAAAGCACCCTTATAGTCAGCTCCTGTCCACTCCTCCAGCCTCCGTGAGACCACCCACCGCAGGGGCCCCTGCCTCACTCACTTCCCCTGCCTGGGGAGAGGGTCCCTGCCGCCTGCCAGGGAGCTTCCGTCCCTGCATCTCTGGTTAACGCAGAAAAAGACTGAGAGCTCGCTGAGAGCTCCCAGGTTCCAAAGTCACCCTATGGGGCGGCTCTCTCCCCAAACCGGTCCATTTGCCATATGAGGATCCCCCCAAAGTCTGCACCCTCCCTGGGTGCCTGTTTTCTCCAGTGGGGCTCTGACTGCCACCATCTCCACAGACACACTGAACTTCCTGCTGGTCAGCTCCTTCCCGAGGAGTATACTCTGCTCAGAAGTGAGCGCCAAAGTGCTTTGTCCTGTGTTCAGCAGTCACTGAGCACTGACAGTCTCCTCTCCTCTGTCAAAACGACAGGCGTGAGATTACCTGTCAACCGAGAGCCAGCAGAAGATTTTGGTGGCATCTGAAGTTTGCGACACCACGTCACACATCGCGCTCACACGCACACCTGTGTGTGTGATCCCGGAGACCGAACCCAGGCCCTTCACACTGAGCTGCATTTCCTCTGCTTTTCATGGTTTATTTGCAGACAGAAACTCCCGAAGATTCCCAGGCCGGGCTTGAACTTGGGCTTCTCCTGCCTCAGCCTCTCAGAGTGCCAGGATTACAGACATGTGCCACCACCAAATGTTTTCAAGTGTGTGTGTAAACATTACAAAGATTTTCACGATTTTGCGTTGGATACAAGTAACATGTAATTCATAAATTATTATGGCTTTCTAGTAATTACACAGAATGAGCCCTTAGAAATTAAGCAACAATTTTTAATGCAGTGAAATGTCTAAGAATACCCTGTTTAATGATGAAATAATATTTAAATAAATATTTACTAAATTTCATCTCTTTTTTGTTTTCATTAATTTGAATTTATTCATTTGGATTCCACCAAAGGAAAGTTTCAGAACTTCACATAGACGTAAAAATCCCACTTAGCAAGGCTGCCCCTCCTCGTCCGCAGACAAAGACAGAGCTGCAGTCTCCGGGCTGCACTTGGGCAAACCCAAGTGATTCCTCTGCCACTGGGAGGTGAGCGGCATGGCGAGACGGGGTGTCTGTGCTCCTCCCTTCAGCTCCCCTCTCCTCTACCTTGACCCCAGGAAAGGCTGCCCTCTGGAGAGCGCAAGGGAAGGACAGGCATCCTGGGCTCTCCAGGGCCTCCTGGGGCCCAGGACCAAGGAACCCTCATCAGTCACCTGCAGTGAGCCTGCAGTATAAGCCAGCAATAGCACTTTGGGCGTCAACCCACTAAGGCCTGGGCAGTAGTTGTTAGTGCAGCATAACCTGAGCAGTACTGACCAATGTGAGCACCCACGTTGGTTTCTTTCCTTCCGTTAAGTCCAGTACATTTTCAAATGCCGTTCCTCCACCACTTAGACACGGTGTCAGCAAGCACATAGCGAAGGAAACACCCTGAAGTCTGCCGCAGCGGAGAGGATGGAAAGTCAAAATGAAGTTGGTTTTGAAAGTGCAGGTCATTCAGCCAAGATTTCCTGAGCTCACACTCCACGTAGAGAGCATCGGGTCAACTCCCTGGGCTGCACAGGCCGCAGGAGGCGGCACCGACGCTGCACAAAGCTCTCAGTAGGCGAAGAGGGCTGCATGTTCCCTGGGCAAGTGTGACGCAGGACAGGATGAATTTTGAAGGTCTAAAGTCCTGTATCAAGATGCAAAACTTTTAACTCTGCCCCCAACAAATAATTCACTCTTATCTATTGAATGTATTCTTCTTTTAAAGAATAGTTCTAAGAAATATTATCTCTGTTGATTGCTTCTTTTACTGTGCATAAGCTTTTTCATTTGATATAATTCATATTTGTGTGTGTGTCCACCAATAAGTGAACAGATAAAAAATGTGGTATTTATACAAAATGGAGTACTACTATGCCATAAAGAGATAAATGTGAGTCATGTGTAGAAAAATGGATGCACTTTGAAACTATAATATTACGTGAAATCAATCCAAAACGCAACTTAAATACCATACAGCTTCTCTTACATGGAAAACCAAAGTATAAATAATTTTTTAGGAAAACAAAATAAAGGAAGTAGGAAGCAGAGATCTTCGCAAAGGCAGAGGAGGTCCAGAGCTAGAGAAAGGAAGAGGGAAAGAGGGGGAGAGAAATAAAAAGAATACACATGTGTTCAGTGCATGTGTTTACTAAGATGAATGCAAACATTACATACTGAAAACACGCACTAATAAAATTTAAAACACTAATTTCTTCTCAAAAAAGAAAGCTTCTCACCCTCAACTCCACGTGTGGACTCTGATTAGACCACACACAAACAGTAATCCCATAGCCTGTGCTGGCAACATTCAGGAGTGAACGTGGGAATCTAATTCTCACCAGGAGAAGACTGCTGGCTTCCAGGAAGGAATGTTCGTCCTCTGCAATACCTACAGAGGACCTGATGTGGGAGAGGCATCACCATGGAAACCAGTAGAAACCTTGAGAATATTTGTGAAGGACTTGTTTCAGATTTAGACAAGAGCTAGTGTAGGACCGTGATCCTTGGTGTTAGTTCCCAATTCCTACCTAAAGTTTCACCCAAGACAGCAAAGCCTAGCAGAGAAGGTGAGTCCACAGAACTGGGGCGATGGGGACCAGAGTTGGGGGACCAAGCAGCTAAAGTTGAGGGGCTGAGGACCAGAAGGAAGACAACAGAAATAACCAGAAAAAGAGTATGAGAAATCTGCAACTGGTTCAGCTGGCCCAAGAGTAACTACAATAAAAAGAACAAGCAGCAGGCTGCCAAAAGCCACGTATCTACTGAGAATGTTGAATGGAGACAATTAGAGGGTCTTTTCTTTATTCAAGGCATTTGACAGGAACCCACAAAACACTGCACACTGGCAAGTGTTCCTCAGGCAGCCCTACAACCGACCCCAGTGAAATTACTGCCCAGCACATCTCACCTTTTTCTCTGTGAGAAATAAATACTGTCATTTAATATCAAAGTGTTTTTCCACACTTAAATAAAATGAATACATATATTCTTGAAATGGTATAAATTTCACAACCAATATGAGAAAGAAAGCAGAATAGACTAATGTCTACTAAAGAAATTTAAGTACAATTAAAAACTTTCCTAAAAGAGAAAATGTCAGCCCCATTTTCTGGCTTCTTACAGATGGAGAATTTGATCAAGTATTTTGGAAATACACAGGATCAATGGTTAAAAAAACTCTTAGGAAATGGAAAAGGAAAAGACACTTTTAAATTCATGAGGCCAATAAAATCCTAACCTCAGAATCTGCCAAAAGCATTGCAAGAAGAGAAAAACTACAAATTAATAACCCATAAAAATGGAGACACAAATGGTAAGAAACTACTTTAAAATTGGATCTATAAATACAAAAAATAGTTACATATCACTGCTAAATAATAAGTCACATTTAAAATTGTTAAATCAATATAATTGATTGTATTATCATAATAAAAATAAAGGTCACTGAAGGTGTCAATAGATGTATAAAGAAAATCTGACAAAAATTTAAGCACAGTTGTTATAGCTTCTATCTAGATATCCCCACAAAGCCTCATGCAGTCATAGGGAGGGCTTCTCAGAGGTGATTGGATCTATGGTGTGTGCTTCTGGGATCAAGCATGCGATATCAGGACCCAGGATGAGTGCTACCTGCCCTAACACTGGGTAGCCTAGATAAAACAGGTGGGACAGAAAGAGTGTCTTTGCTGGTGGGTTGTAGCATGCAGCTTGTTGTCTTTCCAGTTTCTGCCTTCTGCCTGCCATGAGCTGTTCGTCCTCTGCAATTCCCCTCTGCAACAGCACCCTGCCTTGGAGGCCACCAACTGCGAAATGAAACCTCTACAAACTGTAAGCTAAATAAACCTTTGCAACCTAACTTGTGGCTATTGAGTATTTTGTCTCAGCAACAGAAAGAAAGGCAGATAACAGTCATAGTAACAATTCTGAAAAAGTAGAAAAAGAAACAGAACCTGAGAAATTTACTGAACAAATCTATTACACAGTTATTAATGGAGGATAAATAAACATGTTGGCCTCTCATATTAGGAAGAAACTAAGTCACCTTGTATGTACATCATTGTAGGTGTCCCAGCCTGAACATTTGGAAGAAAGAAGACCACAAAGAAAGAAGTTCTCCTCAGTGAAGAGTAGATACTGCATAACCAGCTCTAGACAACACACAGAAGAACTGAAAGAACTAATAAGTAAATTTAGAAAGAGTGCAAGACACAAGGCAAGACACAAAATTGATTCTATTTCTCTACATTAACAGCAAAATAATTGGAAAAAGAAATTTAACAAAATCCAAACAACTTGAATATAACAAGAAAATACAAATCACTGAGGTAACATTAAATATGCAAATTTTTACACTGAAAATTGTAAAACAATGTTGAGAGAAATTAGGACAACCCTTACAAATACACCATGTTTGTGGTTAGGATGTTTAATATTTTTAAATATCTGTATATCAACATATTTGTCACATTGTCAAATCTTCCAGCAAGGGTTTTGGAGAAAATGACAAGGTAATCTTAAAGTGTATATGGAAATGCAAAGAAACTAGAATAGAAAACATTTTAGATAAGAAAATGATTTTGAAGCTGAATTAGCTTCCCTGTGGCTGGGACAAATACTCAACAGGGGAGAGGAGGGTTTGTCTCACGGTTTCAGAGAGTTCAGTCTACGGTCAGCTGGCTCCAAAGCATGGGCGCCGTGGGAGAGGGGCGTGAGGGAGCACAGATGTGTGCTCCATGGTAGGCAGGAAGCAGAGCACCAGAGAGAGACCCTCTACACCACACCCCCAGAGACCCACTTTCAACCACAGCTCTCCTGCTAACAGCACATTCAGCTAGGAATATCAGTGGATGAATTCATTAGTAGAGTGATCCTACTTCCCAAACACCTCTCTGGGAATGTCTTAGTCCAGTCCAACTGACAGCTAAGATTAACTGGGACAGAAAAGTTATACTACTTAATGTAATCTCCGTATTTGTTCTAAAGCTATGCTCACTAACAAGGACAGTATTCTCTACATAGGTCAATGGAATAAATGGAAAATACAAAAAAAGACCCACATGTATATGAGTATATTGTTAAAAATTATTTTAAATAAAGATGAATTAGGGAAAGGAGAGTCTTTTCAACAAATAATGCTGGAATAATTGAATAGTCATCAACAAAAAAAACTTCTTCCTACCATCAAACAAAAATAATTTTATAAGCATATATTCACACAAAGACTTGCACATTAATATCTTTTTAAATTTTATTTTAAAGAGAATAAAATTAAACATAGCAAAACAGAACAAAACAGATCAGAAGAAAACAATGTAAGTGACACAGGTTTCAAAGCAAGACAACAGGAGATCTTCACTGTCTATCATGTTGTCTCTTGTTTTCTTCTAAATAATTGTCCATATCTTCACACACAATGAATTCATACAAAACAAAATAGAATCAAGCTGTTCAGTACAGGTTGATGAAGGCATTTTAGGTCTTCAAAACCAGACAATAGGGAAGTCAACAATGGCTGCCATAGTGTCTCTCATTCTCTTCAAAATAGCTGTCCATACCTTCATGTATGTTGAAATTAAATAAGGCAAAACAGACTAAAATCACTCTGAACAAAGAAAAATAGTATTGCTGGATTTCACATCATGATGCTATGGAATCAGCACTGGGTACCTTAGTGTCTCTTTTTCTTCCAAGTGGCTGTTCATTTCATCGTGCGTTATACAATTGATTCTCATAAACTGTTAAGGAGAAGTTCTATGCATGCATGAGTCTCTACATGTACACCTATCCTTTCTGTATTAAAGGTAAAAACAAAACAAAACAGAACAAAAAAAATTCATAGAAAAACATGAAACAAAAAAGACAAACAACAATAGCAAAGAGCCCAAAACACTGACAATCTGACCTTCAAAACAAGGTGATATGAGCATAACTAGGGTTGTTATTTAACATAATGATCTTTAAGAGTTCCTCAGGTCACCATACAATAATATGCACAATTGTTCTAATCCTATGTATGTTAATTATTTTGTTTCAAGGACGTAGAGAATTTGTAGCACAATCATCTTAGCTATCCTAAGTGTGTTTATATAATTTTAGATATTTTTTTCTTTTCCCTTCCTTTTTCTTTTTCCTCATTTTCACTGAGTTTCCTTTAAGCACATTCTTATCCTTTCACTGTATTTATTGAGTTTTTTTGTATCTTATGTACTCTTACCATTTCTTACACTAGGGAGACGATATGGTATTTACACATGTGAGTTTGATTTATTTCACTTATGAGTATGGTCTCAAGTTGCATCCATTTACTTATAAATATCTCAATGTGATCATTCTTTATAGCTGAGTAGTACTCCATTGTATAAAAATACCACATCTTTTTTATTCATTCTTCAACTGATGAGCATTTAGGTTATTTCCAAGATCTGGCGATTATTGATTGTGCTGCTAAAAACATGGGTGCACATATATCGCTGTGGTATGGTGTTTTCAGTTCTTCTGGGAATATGCCTAGAAGTGGGATAGCTGGTTCAAATGGGACTTCCAATCCCAGCTTTTTGAGGAATCTCCAGACTGACCTCCAAAGTGATAGCACCAGTCTACACTCCCACCAACAGTGCAGAAGAGTTCCTTTTTCCCCACAGCCTCTCCAGCATTTGTTGTTGGTAGTTTTCTTCATCCTGGCCATTCTTTCTGGTGTGAGATGGAATCTCAGTGTGGTTGTAATTTGCATTTCTCTAATGACCAATGATGCTGGACATTTTTTCATGTATTTATTTGCTATTTGTATTTCTTCATCTGAGAACTGTGTATTAATCGCCCATTTTTGGAATGGGTCCTTGAATTTTGGGGATCTGATTTTTAAAAATTA
>PVJX010031013.1:0-21573 GCA_004027295.1 Dolichotis patagonum
TTCCTAGACTGTGAGGGGACAGATCAGGCCTCACCAGGCAGCCATCCCAACAGGGAAACATCATCTTCATTGTTTTGTTGGGTTGGGGTTTATTCTCTTTTATTTTGTTGGATTATGTTAAATCTGATGGCATAAGCAGTTATTTGAAAGATAGCAAGACATGTTATGGCAGCCATTTTGGATTTACTAATGGCCTGTTTTGAAGTCCTTTATTGCATTCACTGTTTTGGTTTTATTGTTTCTACTCTTTTCTGATCTGTTCAATTTTTACTATGTCCAAAAGTATGGGCAGCTATTTTGAAGACAACAAAAGGCATTATGGTAACTATTGTTGGTTTCGTAAGGTTTCGAAGTTCTGTGCCACTTATACTGGTTTATTTTTATTAGTTTTCTTCTATTTTCCTGGGTTTTATCATTTTTCAAATAAAATAAAATAAAGTAGAATAAAATAAAATAAATTTAAAAAAGAGAAAGCCTGAATCATGTTGGGTAAACGTGGTAGAAATGTAGACTTTGAGGATGCTGATACTGAGAATACTAAATAGAATGAGGAACATTTATCGCCAACTGGAGGAAAGAGGTTTGTTGTTAGGCCAGCAAAGAAAGTATAACAATACTATCATCTGTAGTTATGTGACAGTAGAAAATACTCCAGTTTCCTGGCTCAAGAAATTTCCGAACGGGTTGACTAGTTTCTTTCTGTTGCTTATAGGGAAGAAACAGATAAACTGCAAGAATTAGTTAACAACAAGAATCCAGGACTTGATGGTTTTGAAACTATATAGTCTCTTGAACAAAGATCAAAATCAGAACTGCAGCTCACAGGAGGACTGCAGGTTCAAGGTTGGTCTACACTGCACAGTGAGTTCAAAGCTATCCTGGACTAGGTAATGAAACACTATGTCCAAAAACAAGCAAAAAAATCAGTACCAAAAGTAAAATGGAGTCTTCCTTAGCTCAAACTGCTTAGACAGAAATAATACCAACTGGGTAGATTACACAACACCTTTGTTTCCTTTGGTTCTGAAGGCTAAGTCAAAGGCGAGGGTCCCGACAGATTTGGTTCCTGGTGAAGACCTGCTTCCTGTCCTGTAGGTGCCACCTCAGTGTCCGCACATAAAAAAGTGAGCTTTACTCTCTTTTCCCCTTCTTATAAAGGTGCTAATCCCACCACAGGGGACCTACCCTTATTTCATAGAAACATAGATTTCATAGAAACATAACTACCTCTCACAGGTACCCTTTCTAAAAACTATCATATTAGGGATTAAAGCTTCATCATGAGTGGGAGTGGGGCACATCCGTTCGTAACTTTAGCTTTAGTCTAAAGCTGAAGTAAAAAAATGTCACTGCATAATATTTTGTGAAGCCATTAGAAAGATTCACAATGATGCCTCAGAAAACTAAAGAGATATATAGATCTCAGTAAGGCCTCTCTGCCCCTCATTGTTCCTCAAATCTCAGCAGGACCCCAGGATAGAAAAGGATATATATCAAACAGATTTCTGGATGTGGCTTTTATCTAAGAAGATTCCCAGGAAATCACAACATTTTTGAAACAGTTATACTTGGACTCTTGGACTGAGGAAGACAGAGATAGTACAGAGTAATAGAGATTATAATTTCTGGACAGGAAACAAATTAAGCTGCTCGATTATCCCCGTGCTTTTTTTTTTTAATGGAAAAGTATGACTTAGAAAGTGGAACCAAGAGCTATTGATAACCATTCTTAGGCCTTAAGGACCAAACATAGAGGAATCAACATTGGCCCAGTTGGATTTCAGACTTTCCATGGACCAGTGACTTCTTGGTGCCTCCTAGTTTCTTCCTTGTGCACCAATAATGTCTACACTTTGACCTCTATTTGTCAGGATTCTCCTTAGGAACAGAACAATAGGATGGATGGATAGGGAGATAGAAATAGAGAAGCTTTATTATGGGGATTGGCTTGTGTGATTATGGAGGCCCAGGGTACCTGGTATGCTGCTGTCTGCAAACTGGAGATCCAGGAAAACTGCTGGTGTAAATCACAGAGACTGAAGGCCCGACCACCAGGAGCGCCTGTCTCCAAGGGCAGGAGGAGATGGGTGTCCCAGGCCAAAAAAATAAAAAGAGCAAATTCAGTCTTTTTCCACCTTTGTGTCCTATCAGAGCCTACAGTGGATTAGGTGATACTTGCTCAGATGCTCGTGTCTTCTGGAAACACCCTTCCAGCCGTACCCAGAAGTACTGTTGTACTGGCTAACAATATCTCTACCCACTCAAGTGGACACATAAAATTAACGATCCCATTCTCTTATGCCTGGCTCACCATTGTACCTTGAATGTAGACGGAACAAATAACTCGTCTCCTTATTTTCCATGGCCCACAAATCAAGAGAACCTATACTTGTAGAAATATGTTTAGGGTGGGCCAGTGGTGCAATGGATAACGCGTCTGACTACGGATCAGAAATATGTTTAAGAACTGTGCTCTAGGAGGTTACATCTGGACTTGAGTTGATTTTGAGGGTCTGGACTTCAAGTTGATGCTCTAAGACAGGCGTGTCCAGTCCTGGAAAGTCAGTAACGTAGTCCCATAAGATTGTAAACATTTAACATTGTTATGTGATCTTTAGTGATATTTTTCATGACTCAACTGCGCAGTGCTGGAACGTGGAGTGTGTAGGTGACAACAGAATTCTGTGTAGTAGAGGGCACAGTGCATTGCTATATTTGTGAACAATGGTTTTCAAGAATTAAGCACGAAGAGTAAAGTTGGATCTAGCTGGGCCTGGTGGCACATACCAATATTCTCAGCACTTTGAAGGCTGAGGCAGGAGGATCCCCACAAATTTGAGACCAACCTGGGCTACATAGTGAGTTCAAGACTAGCCTAAACTACACAGCAAGACCCTGTCTCAAAAAACTTAAAATATTAGATCAAAAATTTCTAACAAGCAGCCAGCCTAAGAACTCACTAAGGATTGCAACCACGTTTGTCAAACCTAACCCTGATGCATTAGTTTCACAAAAATGAGGTCAACTATCCCACTAGTTTTATGTCTGTGTGGCTCTCCCTATATTATAGTAAAAATGTTATAAAATAAAGGAAGTTTTGTTGCTTATATAAATTAACTTTATTCTACATTTTACATGTGGCTCAAGACAATTCCTCTTCACTCTGTGCAGCCCACGGAGGCCAAACTGGACATCCACGCTGTAGGAGGAAGAAGCTTTTGAGGCTCTTCAGAGGCCCTGCACGTGGGAGAGACGCAGCTGGGCTGAGGATATAGCTCAGTGGCATAAGCACTTTCCTGGCAAGCACAGTGTCCTGAGTTCAGTTCCCAGTACCAAAAAAAGACAAGATTTAATTCCCTGGTGGTCCAAGGACCAGTAGCAACAGACAGCCTCCCACAGGGCCTCTGTGCTTCATCTCCTCTATTCCCTGATCATGCACTGGGGCCCATGAGTTACTACTGATGAATAGAAGATGGTAATGTGACAGAATATCACTTCTAAAATTAAGTTATGTATCAATTGTGACTTTTGGGGCCCTTTGTACCACTCTTTTGCCTACTTCTCCGAGGAAGGCCAATTATTATGTTGCAAGCTTCTGTCTAGAGGAATGTACGTGACAAAGAATTAGCTAACAGTCACAAGGGCCTGAGGCCTGCTAGAAGCCACAGGAATGAGCCTGGAACTGGGTCTTTGGGACCCCGTGCAGCCTGGAGGTGATGGAAGCCCTGGCTGACACCTTGACTGCAACTTTACTAGAAGCTATGAGCGCATAGCAAAGCCACAGTCCACTTGTGAGCCACAGAACTTGTGATAACAAATGAGTCGTCTGAAGCTGCTGTTTATGGTCATTTATTATATAGCAGTAGGTAGCAAATACAAATGGTTACAGAAGAATGGAGAGGCCTGCAGGAGAGTGGTCGTGGTGGCTTGAATTAGGGTGACTGCAGCAGAAATGAGAAATGAGAAATGATATCTAGAGGAATTTTGCAGGTGGAATCAGTAGGAGCTGGTGATGGCTTAGATGTGGGGATAAGAAGGAAGAGGTCCAGGTATCGGGGACAATACCAGGGCACAAGAGATCCTGCAGAGACAGTGCATTTAAGGCTGAGCGCACTAGGAAGAGAGAGGGTTTAAGGACATCAGCAGAGCCCAAATGACTGAAATGCAGAAGCTGATGGCTAAAAACATAGTCAACATCGCACTAAATGTTATTCTCTCTGTGTACAGCTACCTTTAATCAATAGCAGAAGTTTCAGAAGTGTAACCTGGGGGAGGTGATGGGAGGAAGGAAAGGGAGGTGAAAGGAAAGAAACAGAAATGATGGCAAAGATGTGAAGAAATCAGACTCTCCTACTTCGCGGGTGGGAATGTAAGAAGTTAAACATGGAATCACCGTATGACCCAGCAGTTCTCCTAGGTGTATAATGCAATGACTGAGAAGAGACTTTCAGAGTTAAGGGTGTAGCTTACTGTTAGAACGCTTGCCTAGTACATGTGAGGCCAGGAGTTCAATCTCCAGCACTGCAAAAACAGAAAAATATTCAAATATTTCCACAGCACCATTATTCACAGTAGCCTAAAATGGAAACAACCCATGTGTCTACCGGGGATGAATGGGTAAAACAAGAGGCAACGCCCTGGTCGGGCTGAGTAGCCCCCCGTGCGTACCTCTGCAAAGGTGTAGTTGCCAGGCTGATGGGGTTGGGAAGTCCTGTGGGCCTTTGGAATGGAGCTGCATGGGTGGCCCTCAGGTTGCTGGGGGCCTGCCTCTAGAGGAACTGTGGGCCCAGGGCTTCTCTGTCCCTCTTTTTCCTCTGGGCTTCAGATGCGGCTGCTCACTCTGACATGTACTCTTATTAGGATGTGTGGCCCTCGCCAGAGGCCCCAGCCAGATTGCCGTGTTGGTTGGCTTTCTGCTGCTGGGACAAAATACCTGACATACACAGCTTAAACTAAGCGAGGTTTATTTTGAGGTTTCAGTCCATAGCAAGCAGCTGGCTCCATTACTTCAGGCCTGTGACAAGGCTGAACTATCACTGTGGAAAGGTGTGGAAGAGTAAATATGCTCACTTCATGGAAGCTAGAGAGAAGAGAGGAAAAGAGAGAGATAGGAGGGGAAAGAAGAGAAGAGAGAGAATGAGGGAGAGAGAATGAGAATGTATCTTTCCAAATCAAGCCCCTCCAGCCCAATCTGCTGGTGCATAACTGTAATCCCAGCCCTTTCAAGGCTGAGGCAGGAGGGTCACTGTGCATTTGAGGCCATAATGGGCTACATAGTGAGTTTAAGGCCAACCTCAACTATATAGTGAGACCCTGCCTTTAAAAAAAAAAACACCATGAAGTCAAGCCCCTGCCCAGTGACCTACCTTCTCCAGTAGGCCCTGCCTATTCACCTGGGAACTCAGTAGGTTAATCCACTAATGAGGTCGGAGCCCTCACCATCCAGTTATCTCTCTAGGCATCTCTTACTCTAGTCAGGTTGACAATAAGCAGTAACCATTGCAGTCAGCTAATCTGGGACTTGAACCTCCTGAACTATGAGCCAACATGGTGCTCCTTCCTTACAAGGCAGCCTGTGTCAGGCAGTAACACAAAGTCAACCAGTATGGGTGTTAGAGTCATTAGCAGAATATTAGAACAAAATGAATGCAGTTCTGATGCGTACAACAGGTAAACCTTGAAAATAATATGCAAGGTAAAAGAAGCTTACACACTGAATAAGTCCATTGACAGGAAATATCTAGATTCGGCAATCAGAGCACTAAGGACAGACCCCCATTCTCTTGTTCGTTCGTTTGTTTGTTTGTTGAGGCAGGGTCTTGCTGTGTAGTTCAGGCTGGCCTTGAACTCACCATGTAGCCCAGGGTGGCCTTAAACTTGTGGACCCTTTTGCCTCAGCCTCCCAGGTAGTGGGGTTACAGGCGCGCAGCACCATGTCCAGCTGAGACTCCATTCTTGCGCCACTACCCCGTTCCGCCTGTGGCCCCCAGTGGAATGAATGAGACTCAGGCTGCCTTCCTAGGCAGCTCTGCCTTCCGTGATAGGCCCATCACGCAAGGCCAAGTGTAAACTCACTTGTCCCACAGGTCTCTCTTCTAGTGAAACACTTACACCAAATCTGAATGTGATCTTGGTGAAATTCAGATGCAGGTTCACTGGGTCTGAGCTTATTGTAAATGGAGGAAAGTAAAGGAGGGATAAAGGAAGAAAATAGGAGCTTCTGTCCTCCGATTTTAACACGTACACTGGCCACTGCAGACTTCGTTAAATACAGATTCTGGCTAAGTAGAGTGGGGCACCTGGGATTCTGCATTGCAAAAAAGCTGCCATCTGATCTTGGTGCTTCTGGTCCGTCCCGGATGGGTATAGGTCCCTCCCAGGTGCCTGTCATGCATGAACCAGGCTTATTGAATGGGCCTTATTTTGTGACAGTAATGACTTAATTATTTTTTGCATGGCTGAGACAAAATACCCAACACCCAAAGTTAAAGGGAAAAAAGGTTTATTTGGGCTTAGTTTGTAGAGGTTTCATTCCATAGTTGGCTGATTTTAAGACAGGATGGCGTGGCAGAGGGGTGTCACAGCAGAAGCAGCATCAGCAGCAGGTGACAGCAACAGTCCTCTTCTGTCCCTTATATTTGATCCAGTCTACTCACCCTTAGGGTAGGTAGCACTCATACCCAGCATGGGCCTTCCCATTATCCATACCAGAACTATGCCAAACCAATCAGTGGACTAATTTAGTAATCATATATCCTTGATCCCAGCGTCACACACTCTAGATCCGGCCACCTCTGAAGAGCCCCACCTATGAACACATGAGGCTTTAGGGGCCATCTAGACATGAGTCATAACAAGTGACATGTTACATGATCACCTAGCGGAGCCGGCTGGCCCAGGAATGGGCATCTGACTCAAGCTGGGGCTATCATAGGTGTCTAAGACTATTTTCTGTTGCTAAAACAAAATATCAGAAACTGCCTAATTTATAAAGAACAGCAATCTATTTACTAACGCACAGTTCTAGAGGCTGTGACGTCCAAAAGCATGCTCCAGCATCAAGGAAGGCCCTTCTCGCTGCACCCCAATGTGGAGGGCATCCATGGTGAGACAGAGCACGTGGCTAGCTTGACGTTGTCCTCTTATACAGCCACTAGTGCCATCAAGGAGTCCCCAACCTCATGGCCCCACCTAATCTTATGCCCCACCTCCAGACACCATGAACATATGACTGAGGATTAAGTCCCCAACATGTGAGCCCTGGGGGACTCATCAAAACAATAGCAGGGGGCTCCTAGGAACAGAAACTGGAACAGTAAGCCACTTGTGGGTCAGCGTGAGACAACACAGGGAGAGGTCACGTTGTCCCAAGCCAGGGCAGTCCCCATCTGCATTGGAAATATGCAAAGGGTGCAAGCCAGTCTGCCGGGGGTAGTGTGGGAGGCTGGAGAGGAACAGGAAGGAGGGTCCTGCCCAGAGACACCTGTCATCCTGCCCCTCTCCGCGGCTCCAGTCCCACATCACTCCTAAAGGTCCCGCTGTTGTGTGATATTTTGAGTGATGTCTTATCTTGAATGCTACCAAGCACTCCCTAGTTAAATGCTCCATGAGCATTTAAGTTTGTTTAACATTATCTGGTATTAGAAATACTGTTCTTTCATAATGTGAAATGCACTTCACATACTTGTCTGGTTGTTTTCTTGAGTAAAAAAATATTTTTCCCTAAGACAGGAACTTGCTGTGTAGTTTAGGCTGGACTTGAACTCACTATGAAGCCCAGGCTGGCCTCAAACTTATGATGGTCCCTCTGCCTCAGCCTCCTGAGTGCTAGGATTACAGGCATATATCACCACATCCATTTTTTTCTTGGATAAATTCTTAGTCATGGACCCCTATCAAAGTTTGCATCAAGTTAAATTATCCTAGTAGTGTGAGAACACAATCTTGATTTCATTTTGTTGTTGTTTTTGTTTTTTGAGACAAGGTCTTTCTACGTAGTTTGGACTAGCCTTGAACTCACCTTGTAGCCTAGGCTGGCCTTAAACTTGCAGTAATCCTCCTGCCTCAGACTCCCAAGTCCTGGGATTATAGGTCCACACTGATTTCTGACCTAAGTTTCTGTCCTGCAGTTATGTCATAGTAATGCTTGGGAGTCTGTGAATGGAAAGTTCCAGCATATGCTAAACTTGAGTTGGCTCAAATCCTTCAGATGCTTGGAGTTGGATAAGGGCCTAGCGATCACGGCCAACACTACCCACAGTGTCTCCACAGGGCTCTGCAGTCCGGTTTGGAACCTTCCCTCAGCTTGGTGTGAACCATCCCACAAAGAGCCTCTTCCGCCTATTGCAAGAGACCTCCTGCTTGCTTCTCTTGCTGTTTGCTGACAGGCTCTGGTCTCTCCTTTGAGAGCTTGAGAGTAAACATCATCCCTCTCTTGGAGAGCTTCTCAAATATCTCACCAAGTGGCCTCTTTAAAAAGGCTCCTATTGTGGTAGGTCAGCAATGCCCGGCCTGTGCACTGTCGTGCAGCCAGTCTCCACCAGACCTCTCCACGTTGCCAGCCAAACGCTACCCTCCGATCGGTGGCCTCACGAAGCCCAAACAGAAAGTAGCGGGAGGCTTGATCCCCGCAGAATCAGAACAGCTCGTTTCATCACTGCTCTCCTCACTCTCCAGCTGAGAAGACAGACTGCGGTTGCCTTGGATGTACAGGGGCGTAAGATTTCAGTTCACCTGTGAAGATTACTAAACCTTCAGCTCTTCAGTGTGGATAAGTGACCCTACCCCTACACCTGGCGTGGAAGACACAGTGGGAGTCAGAAGCGGCCAAAGACCACAAACCCCCTGTCCTAGGCACTGGGGATACACTAGTAATAAAAAGCCTCCGCTGGAGCCCCCAGAGGCAGAGGTGGACCTCCAGAATTGTGAGAAAATAGTTGCTCTTGGTTTAGGGTACCAGATTTAGGGGACCTTGTTACAGGTACCACAGGGAACTAACACATGTTGTTATCAAACTTCTGGTGACAGTTTGCAGCATGCCTCTAATTCCAACACTCGGGAGACTGACAGGAGGGTCACTGTAAGCTCGAGAGCAGCCTGGGCTACAGAGAGAGCCCAAGACCAGCCTGAACTGCAGAGTGAGACCCTGTCTCAAAAAGACAAAAAAAAAAAAAGAGAGAGAGAAAGAGAGAGAGAAAAGGAATATGCAAGGTTCCCCCCACCCCGGCTTCTCAAAACTCCAAATAATACAAAAATAAAATAGAAAATGAGAGTTCCCTGAAGTTGGAGATGGAGATCAAGGTTGGAAATAAGAGGTCAAGGATAGTAATAATATTACTAAGTAAAATAAGACACACACACACGTACACAGATAAAGACTGATTCTCCTTATGAGAGAGACCTAAGTAATGAAATTCAGAGACAGAAAGCAGAATGGTGGGTGCCAGCCTGAATGGCAGAACTCTTGGCACATAGCACCATCAAAAGCCCTGCCCTGAGACGTGACCAGACTCTGTCGTGGCTCATACCAGTGTGAGACTGTCCCTAGATGATCCCAGCCCCATTAAAATGCCTTCCTGAGCAAGTCCAATAGCACCCAGAAAATGGACCGCTTGTTCTGGCTGACACCTCACAGTAGGCCCCTGGCCGCCTTTTCTCAGAGCAGAGTGAGATAGCTCCCGACGGTGGGCGGGCGTGCACCTCCTGTAACTCAGAGGTATCTCTCTCAGGGACTCGAGAGAGATACTCCTGAATCGTCACCAGCAGGAAGCTCCGGCCCTCTGCCTCCCTCTCGGTGGGGGGATGGAGTCCTAACTCCACCACTGCTGGCCTCGGGCAGACACAGCTGGCCGGTCACACCCACACTGCCTGCCTTTGTGCTTGTTCCCTGCTGATGCCACCGAGTCCCCGCTCTCCCTTTAAAATGCCACATCACTTCTGCACAGATCAGAACGGAGTCAGCTCTTTTCTCTGCTCTCAGGAATTACTGAATCAAATCTGTTCTCACTACTGCAATGTCTTTGACATGGGGAGCGAGGAGAGAGTAAATGGAGTTAGTGTTTAGTGAGGACCGAGTTTCAGGTTGGAAAGATGAAAACATCCTGGCAGTGATTGCACAGCAACATGAAGGTCCTTAATGCCACTGCACTGGCGGCTTCGAAATGATTAAAATGGTAAATTTAGCAGGTGTGATCCCAGCTCTCCAGGGGCTGAGGCTCAAATCCAGCCTGAGCAATGTAGTGACCCAGCAGTACCCTCTCAAAATTTAAAAACCGGGGAGGGCCTGGGGGATGTAACTCACTGCAAAGGCCCTGGGTTCAATTTCCAGTACAGAAAAAAAAAAGTTAAAATTTTATCTTATATCTCTTTGCAATAATAACACACATGCAGTGTTCAATCTGATGACGGCGGTGATAGACGAGAATCACACTGGTGATAAAAGTATACAGAACATGCACACACAGGAAAAACTGAGTGTCAGAGAGCACAGACAAGCCTCATGGGGACTGCGGAGTTGTCAGGAGACCACAGCGCCACCCCTTTCTCGGAGGACACACAGCCTTTCATCTCTGCTCTACTCACCCACCTGCTTCCTCACTTCTGATTCTGATCTCCTGCATGATTCTCAGTCCCAGGGTGTAGTCCCCGCGTCACTCGGCTCCATGTCCAGTTGCATAGTGCCAGGGGTCCTGTGGGTCCATCTGCTCACGTGTCCACCCTGCCCCAGTGCACTTTGCCGGGCCACGGTAGGGAGCAGAGCCCTGTGTGCACAGCCCCCTATAGCGGGACTGGGAGGAAAGACAGCTCCAGGGGTCCATGAGCCAACCGGATCCCCCTAAAACTCCAAAACAGCCTCATCCCCCAACAGGGTGCATTAAGCAGTTAACCCCTCACTTGCCTCTTCCCTGGGCCGCTGTAACTACCAGTCTACTGAGCATAAATTTCCTCTTCTGGACATTTTTTCATAAGAACAGATCATAAAGTATGTGGCCTTTGTGTCTGCTTCCTTCAACATCACGCTGCAAGGATCATCACGTGGCAGTCTGTGTCAGTGAGTTTTTTTCCTTTGTATGGATGAATAATATTCTACCGTGCGGAGATGCCACGGCATTTTGTCCGTTCCACCCACTGATGGACTCTGGCATAGACATTGCAGTTGTTCCCAGCTTTGGGCCATTGTGAATAGTGCTTCTATTTGTGAAGTGTTTTTGTTGGAGTCGCTGTTTTCAGTTATTTCATGCTGGGACTATGGCTCCTTGATCCCTCCTGGCATTGTCTGTCAGGTGTGGAGGTGCCTTAGAAGCAAAATCACCCTGAAGGTCCCCTGGAATCTCAGTCCTACCGCTCTTGGAAAGGAACGTGCTGCGGTTCTCTTGTGGGCCGCAAGGTGGCGCCAACATACAGAAAGCGCCCCATCTGCAGGGCAGGCCAACGGGGTGAAGAGCTCCCAGGGTTCTTTGTTGAGCCAGAAGCGACCGTTCCTCTAGGGGCCCCAACAAGGCTGAACCCAGAGACAGCAGCTTTACACTCCTGTGACCGACCCACGTCCAGCTACCCAGAGAGATTAGGCTGTCTGTAACCTGAGAACTCTGCTTTTATTTCAGATAGCTACTTAAGGTTCTAATTAGATCCTGCCACCCAAAGGGCAGGGAGACTAAGTGCCTAGAATATCAAAATCAAAGTAGCAGACAATTCTTCATAGACCTCCTTTGGTATTCATTGGCTTATAGGCCAATTCTCCAGCGAATCTGAGTCACATGCCCAGTGAGCAAGAATTACAGATCTTTTTCTCATTCCAAGGAGATTCTTTGCAGCACTGTTCACAGTACCAAAAATAAATGAGGCAGGAGGACTGTTGCATGTTCAAGACCAGCCTGGGCTACAAAGTGAGCTCAAGACCAGCCTGAACTGCATAGGGAGACCCTGTCTCAAAACAGACAAAAGGAGAGAAAGAGAGAAAGAGAGAGAGAGAGAATGACACCTGGCATGGTGGCACATGCCTGTAATCCCAGGACTCAAGAGGCTGAAGCAAAACTGTTGTGATTTTGAGGCCTGGGCTGGGCCTGAGCTATACAGGAAGCCTCTGTCTCACAAAGAACGGCAGGGGGAGGGTTTTGCTACAAACATTTCAGTGTAAAGACTCTGGGTTCAATACCTAATACTGGAAAAAACAATAATCAGTGTCTATCAATTAGTAGGGGACTCTAGTTTGTATGTTCCCTTCTTAAGGCAACAGCCCATTTTGGGGTTTTTTTTTGTTTTTTGTCTTTTTGAGACAGGGTCTCACTATGCAGTTCATGCTGGACTTTAGCTCACTTTGTAGCTCGGGCTGGTATCAAACTTGCAACCATCCTCCTGCCTCAGCCTCCTGAGTATCAGGATTACAGGCGTGAGCCACCACACCCGGTATAGCCCATTTTCTTTCTTAGGGGAGGAGCCATCCTTTTTCATTCTCAGCCCATTTAGACCAGGAGGCTCTATTCCTGGCTTGGCAGTGAATTTTGGCCTGGCAGGATATGTGGCTGGAGCACTTGAGGGTAGCTGGAATAAACTTGGAGAGCTGTTCCACAGCATGGCGACTCTGGTTAACAATATACTGTATTCTGTCACTTTACTGAGGGACCAATCTTAAGTGTTGTCACCACAGACACACAAGGCAAATATGTGAGATGGACACATTAGCTTCTAGCAGAGATTTTATAATGTATACATATAATAATGTACACATATAACACATGGTATCACATATTGTGTGCATATACAATATTTGTCAACTATATCGCAATAAATCCAAGGGGGGAATACTTTCGTTGCAAGTATCAGAAAGCCAAATTCAAACTGGTGTAAGAAAAGGCCATTGGGCATGTAACTCAGCTACTAGGGACACTGAGGCAGTATGGTCACAGGTTCAAGGCTGGTCTAGGCCACTTAGAGAAACCCTGTCTCAAACAACAAAAAGGGCTGTGAATGGAGCTTCGTGGTAGAAAGCTCCTGGGTTCAGTCCCCAGTGCAGGAAGGGAAGGCAGGGAGGGAGCAGGCAGGCAGGCCAGACCCCGGGTCCCCTATTCCTCAAGTCTTAGACAGCTGCCTTCTCCTATGGGTGATTCAGAGTCAGAGCTCCCCACTATCTCTTGGCTCCACCTTTTCTACACTGGCTTCCATTTCAGCTGTATCCATTTTGGATACAAGGGTCAAACTTTTCATTAAATTTTCAAATGAATCTGTAACTCAAAAATCATCACAAACATCACAACTTCTACAGTTCACCTCTTCGCTCTGATTCGATTCTTCTGACTGCCAGTCACCACGAAGAGCAACTACTAATTTGCCAGGATCCTTAATTAAATGAAGGTGGCATCCTGGATAGGAGACCCGGAGGTCTGGCCCCTGAAGATCCAGATGCAGACCCCAAGTCTGGTTTCGCGCTGTCAGCAGTGAAATTGGCCATCAATCTGTCTTATTTGGTATAGCTGTGGCTTTGAACTTTCAAAACTGAGAAGCAATTGGTGTCATCCAATGTCTCTTTCTTGGTTTCTGTCCCTCGTCACAGGGGACAGGGCAGGGGCCATAAGTCAAGTTTGGGTTTTATCCCCAGTGTCTAACTCAGGCCCTTCCAGGGATGCACCCAGAGACATGTGAGATTAAATGCATGAAGCCAGAGCTATCTACCCACGGAGAGGAATGGCAGCAATCACACACACTGTGACACGCCAGCTGTGGGGACAGCATCCCTAGCTGGCAGCATTGCCCTGGGCTGGTGAGGCGGAGGAAGAGTTACACAAGTTGAGAACAGCTGTTTTTAATAATGTTTGCATTTAGTGCAAAATACCAAGCAGGTGCAGCAACGCTAATACAATTGTAAACTGTGGCTTTTTCTTCCCCAACATAGCAAGTTACAGACATGTATCTGAAAGGTAAGACATCAGAATCCGTTTTTTAAAGAAATCACCCGAAAGCAAGCAGTACTGCTGCTTTGTCTTCTCCCCACCGTGGGAATTCAAGCTTTGGAACTTTCTTGACTGTGAGATTTTGTGGGAGACTCTCAATGTGCAAAGGTTGTTTTTCTCAGCTCTTCTGCTGATCTCCTTGGACTTTCCAGAGTGGTGGGTGGGGAAGGAAGCCTGCGTGGTTCTTTATGAGTTCTTCTGAGGGACTTTGACTGTGACCTAAAAGAGGGATACAGAGAAGCTATCAAGTCTTCCTCCTCTTCCTGACGGCTGGCAGGCATGGTGAGCCCGGGGCTCCCCAGGGTGGAGCAGAGGGGGCTTCTCTTACTTCTGACGTCTCACTGGCCAACTGGCCAATCAGATAACCGTCAGGACTAACCTGCACAAGATCACACCCTGTATCTGTTTCTTCTTCTTTTTTTTTTTTTTTTTTTTGGTACCGGGGATCGAACTCATGACCTCATGCTTGCAAGGCAGGCACTTTACACCCTGTATCTTAACTCAGTGGTCCTCAGGTCCCACTGGGGACAGTAGCAATGTCTAGAGACACTTTTTTATTTCACAGTGGCAGGATGGGGAGGGAGTGACACAACTGGCATCTAGTAGGCTGGAATTAGGGATACTGCTAAATTTCTCACGTTGCACAGGGAAGCCCCCTGCAACAGACTCCCCCAGCCCCAAATAATAAAGCCAAGGTAGAGAAACCCACACCTACTTGCATATTTTCCTGCATGAGAATTAAAAGGTGGAAACAATGTGCTTAAACTGTCTCGGGTATGTTAAGGGAGAAGATTCCAGATTCAGATGGCATTGGTTTGAATCCCAGCTCTGCCCCCTATCTTTGTTCATATCGTTGTGTCTCCAAAGCTCAAAACACAAGCATTTTTGGCCAAGTGTGGTGGTGCACGCCTATCATCCCAGAATTTGGGAGGCTGAGGCAGGAAGAAAGCCAGGAGTTTGATGTCAGCCTGAACTACACAGCGAGCCCCTGTCTCAAAACCAAACCAAGAAAACCCACCAAGCATCTTTATCACAAGCCGTGCCAATTCCTAGCAGGGCATAGGTGCTCCAGGTCAGTCGGGACTGAGTCAGTTCCACCCCTTTTCCTGCACCTCACAAGTCCGTCCTGCCAGCCCTTCCTTCCCCTGCTTCTCCCTTCTCCCTACCGCCTCCACCAGAGGCCTTCGGCAATGTCAGCAGACAGTGCCTTACTCTTGTCACCTCGCCTCCAGTCCCTTTCCAGGAGCTCCCGGCCTCCTGTTCGTCTAAGATGCAGCTGCCCACCCTGCCCCTCACCCCACAGCTAATGCCATCCGATACTGTCATTTCCATGAACAGTGTCAGGCCAGTGACACCTGAATTTCTATTTCTAATCTATCTTGACCCTTAAGCTCCAAACTTAACTTTCCAAACATGTGCTTCATGTTTCCCTTAGGACTCCAGCCCTGAAGAGAACTGGTGTGCATCAATGTCCCCTACCACAAAGACCCTGTCACCATCCACACCTCCAGTTGTTTGGCCCAAAACTTGGGCATTAGCTCTGATGCCTATTTTTTGCTTTCCCTACTCCTACGTCTCCGTCTCTACCTCCCTCCACTGTCTTTTTTTTTTTTTTTTTTTTTTTTGAGACAGAGTTTCACGATGAAGTTTAGTCTGACCTTGAACTCACCCTGTAGCCCAGGCTGGCCAGGAACTCATGGCAATCTTCCTGCCTCAGCCTGCCAAGTGCTGGGACTACAGGTGTGCGCCACCATGCCCAGCTTCCACTGCCCTATCCTGGTGCAATCCCTGTCATCTCTTCCTCTGCTCATCTCCCCTCTTGCCTGGATGACCCATTCTCTCCAGAGTAGGCAGGGTGAGCTTTCTTCAGTCTTTAAACAGCTTTAGGAAGAGGCAGCTGATACACCACAAAATGTGTGCCTGGCTTTCAGCATACTGTATGTAGAGTTATGCACGCATGACAGTACTCTAACCTTAGAACGTTTTTATCATCTCCAGAAAACACCTTACACCCATTAACAATCACCCCTCAGTCCTGTCCTGTCCCCTCCCCTCCAGGTCTTGGCCACCACTAATCCAGTCCCTGATTATGCAGAGCAATCTTTTAAAAATGCAGACTGAGTCACCTCACTCTCCTGCTTCAAATGTTTCCGTTGCTTCTTGTGGTTCTTATGAAAGAGTCCAAACTTCGTATCACACAACAGGGCCCTACATGGTCTGGCCCCACGCACTCCTGAAGCACCATCTTCTACTACTAGCAACTTCCTGGTAATTCCTAGAAAAGCTAAAACCAGTTTCTTGCTGCCAGAGCTCTCCATAAGCCAAGCTCTTTGTCTAAAATATTCTTCCTTTCCTCCCTGCACCTACTCGACTCCTGCTCACCCCTCCAGGACCAGCTCAAATACTAACTTGTCTCATAGGCATCTTGTACATCTCCTTAGCACCAATCACAGTCCAAGCCTAATCACTCTCCATCAGCTCAAGTTGGACCTTCTTATCCAGTGCCATTCCCCAAAATGCAACCTTCTTCCTACCCACACGGCTACCGTGCTGCACATGTGCATCTTGTATGAAGTATGTGTGCTGAGAACTGTGTTGGGTGGGCCAGGGGTTTAGCTCAGTGGCACAAGCGCCTTCCCGGCAAGTGCAAAGTTATGAGTTTGATCCCTGGTACAAAAAAAAAGAGAGCGCTGTGTAGGGTGTGCAAGAAACAAGACGGGCTATAAGCTAATCTTTGTCAACCAGTACGGGAGAGGCATGGACTCATTACAACACTATTATACTTGTATGTACTATTCTTGTATATACTGGAAAAATTTCTCAGTAGGTCCCAGACACGTTTATTTTATTCTAGTGAATACAGGTTGTCTTCTTAGTCTGTCTCAGGCTTGTGGAACAAAGTTCCCATTTGCCTCCTTACTTTCTGCCCACCCTGGCTGGCCACCCTAACTCCGGTCTTTCCCAATTCTGGGAAGATCCAACTTGGCCCATGTTGCTCTCTTTCTTATTTTCCACAGGCTCTTGCTATGAAGTTCAGCCTGACCTTGAACTCCCTACACAGCCCAGGCTGGCCTTGGACTCTTGGCAATCTTTCTGCCTCAGTCTCCCAAGTGCTGGGATTATAAACCTGTGCTGCCACACCCAGCTCCATGTCTCCTTTTTTAAAGTATCAAATTGTGTACGGTTTTCTGGTTAAACTGTAACTAGTTTCATTGTGGAGAGAAGACAATGTTTAATTTAGTGTATTTCCTTCCTGGTTTCTCTATCTATAAATAAGTGTATCTATGTGCTCATATTGCTATAAGGCTTATCTTAGATATATTATCACTTTGTGTCCTGCTTTTTTACTTTAAAAGAGAGCATTTTCTTATCTCATGTTCTGCACAGACACTTTAAGGCTACCTAATACAGTATTCCATGATTGTAATGACTCATAGATTATTGGGCATTTAGGTTACATCTGATTTTTTCCTCTTAGGGTGGGATACTGCTGTCATAAGTATTTCTAGCATAATTCCCTCTTTGTGTTTCTCAGTTCCTCTGGCTATATTCCTGTCAGAGAAAATGCAAAATCAAACTGTCCATGGATACAGTCTGGCCCTTGATATCTAATACCTAATCCCTGGTCCTTACTGGAAGCCTTTTCTTGCTGCGTCTGCTCACTTGCAGCTGAAGGGATCTTTGCTTCAGCTCCGGCTGTCCAGGCCTTGGCATATAATAAAGCCCAGCAAAAGACTGTATAGGCCTGGGAGGCATCAAAACTCCAGCTATTGGGCCCTCACCTCTTCTGTGGCTTCTGTGGATTAATCCCAGCCCTCTCAGAAGCTGAGGCAGAAGCACTGAAAGTTTGCGCCCCACGTGGCCAATTTAGTGAGACCCTATCTCAGAATAAAAAAATAAAGAGCTGGGGGTCTAGCTCACTGGGAAGGCTCTGGTTCCAATCCCCAGAATGGCTAACCACACACACACACACACACACACACACACACACGCACGCGCACACGCGCACAGACAAGAAGCTAGGAGCAACTGCAGCTCAAGGAGCCGACGGCAGCCCAGGGGCCCGGCACTCACGGTCTTCACTTCGGTGTACGCCTGCAGGCCATACTCGCCCAGCTCCCGGCCACTCCCAGACATCTTATAGCCGCCAAAGGGGGACTGGGCCCCAAACACATCATAGCAGTTGACCCTATAATTGAAGTGAGAATGTCAAGATTGCTCTGGGAGATATGCGTTCCACCTCTCAGGCCCCTTACGTGGCTTTCTACTGGAGAAAAATGTAAGGGACCAGTCAGTGTGACACTCAGCCAGGAAGGAGGCCACAGCAAGCCACGGGAGACGAGCCTAAAGTCACCTCTGTCCTTTACGGTGCGGTCTCAGGGAGGTATCAGTAACAGTGCACCTTACGGCACCTTCTGATCTAAACTAGTCATTCTGACTAGGTGATGGGGTTGTTTTTCAACATTAAAAAAGTTTGTTTTTTTTTTTTGATACCAGAGATTGAACTCATGACCTCACACTTGCCAAGTAGGTGCCCATGCCACTGAGCTAAATCCCCAGCCCCTAAAAAAGTATTCAATTTTAACTGAATTTAAAATTTACCTTTTTGAAGTACACAACTCAGGGCTTGATAGCACATTCACGAAGCTGTGCGACCATCACTACTGTCTCAATTCCACAATATTCCTGTTTGCCCACAGAGCGCCCAATAAAGTCTCTCCCCATCTCCCCCCGGGCCCTGCCCCCGCTCATCTGGTTTCTGCCATGGATTTGCCTATTCTGGGTGTCCATACGCAGGGTCAGACGGCACGTGTCACTTGGGTCTGGCTTCTATCACGTAGCATCATCTTTTCATGCCCACCCCTTTCTATAGCTCAGTCACAGCCCGTTACAGACGGAACCACATCTTCCACCTCTCTCCCCTTGGTCAAAGAGCGCCTGTTGCTTAGCCCTTCATCCGCGAATGTTTCCACTGTTAATGAAAGAGGCTGCGCCCATCGCTGTGCAAGCTTTGTGTGACTCGGGTGTGCACCTAGGAGTGGGGCTGTCACATCATATAGCGACTGGATGCTGAATTTCTGAGGAACTTTCAGGCTGTTTCCCACAAGAGCATTTTCCATTCCCACCGGCTGTGTATGAGAACAGCGATTCTTCTACTTCCTTGCCAATACTTTTCTGTCTTTTAAATTAAAACCACCCTAGTGTGTGTGAAGTAGGTACTAAGCTTTTCAGATCAGTACTGCGATGGTCTGCGGCCTCGGTGCTGCCTCCGGTCCGTGGCCCATCTAGGAGAGGAGCACAGTCATCCTTGTGTGTGCCCAGGAGAGCTGCAGGGAGGAGGGGGCTGGAAGGCTCCGGCTACCCGCTGGCTGTGCCACATGCTGACCCAGGAGAGGCTGAGCCCGGCACCCTAATTCTGCGGGTCCAGAAGACGCTGGCTTTGGGTGGTCTTCACTGGGTTGGCAGGGGTGCTAGGGTGTTGTCTTACCACACAGTGCCGGCCTGGAGGGCTTGGGACAGATAGTTGGCCTTGTCTAGGTCCTTTGTGAAGACAGCTGCAGCCAGCCCATACTTGGAGTTGTTGGCTCTCCCGACCACTTCCTCAATGGTCTTGAACTTTAGGATCTGCATCACGGGCCCGAAGATCTGTGCGGAGAGAGCAGAGCAGGAGGGTGGGGAAAGTGCTGAGTGCTGCTGAGGCAGCTAAAAGCCTCAGAGACCCTACCGGTCCATGGCGAGATGGCGGCCTCCCAGTCAGAACCACGAAGGGAAGGAAGCTCACAGGCACCGCCACCTCCTGTGCTGTGCTTATCCCCAGGTCTTACTGCTGACAGGTGACAGGTGGATTTACTGCTACAGAACTGAAGCCAATTGGCCATCAAATGTTATCTAAGTGAAAGGCACAGACCAGACACTGAAGAAAGGACTGTGAACGAAACAGTCTCTGCTCTCAGATGTCCCAGGCTGGTCCTGCACTTCCCGTGCCCTGTTTCTGAATGGGCCATTTCTCCAAGGGCCTCTGGCTCTTCTCCATGGAGAGCGGTATTTACAAATCAAAACATCAGGTGCTAGGTGCACTTGCTGCTGCTGGGTCACTGCTCTGGGGTCCTCTCCGCTGGACAGAGACTGACTGTAACTGGTCATGGGGGAATCAAGTGGCAATGTGACCGGCTGACTATAACGTGATCTCTGCTCACAGTGTGAGTGGAGGAGCCCGAGGTGCCTAACCGGGAGTTAGAAAGGGAGTGCAGGGTGTCAGGGAAGACCGCGAAAGTGACAGCCACCCTGTGATACAATGGGAGCAGAACACAGCTGAACAGCAAGAGGGTCAGAAGCAGAGAGGAGGAAGTGGAGTCCAGGACACAAGCACACCCGATGTCCTTTCTCATAAATCCCGCTACCTGCCTAAAGGAACTAAAGCTCTTGGAAACACATGGCTGGTTCCAGCAAGGAAAAGGTACAGATGGAGGTGGGAGAAGATGGCTAGGCACTGCCAAGGTCGGGTGACAACTGTGAGCTGGGACGCCACCTTCCTCAGGCACTTAGCACAGCACAGGCCCTGCCCTGCCAGAAACCGCTATTTGACATTTTAAAGAAAAGCATCATGATGGGGGACAGTGCAGAACTTGGGTGGACTTTATTACCCTGCTATTATTTTCTTTGGACTTGCATATGAGAGGGGGCAGCAGCCCGGTTTCCCTACCTTGGGACACTCCAGGGCTTAATCCAACTGTGGGCAGTGAAGCCCAGACCTCTGCCTCTGGGGTTTCAGAGAGCCTGCCACACGCAGGCTTTCATGTACCGTGTGGAAGTTACGGGGGCTGAATTAGGCCGGAGAGCTGCTGCCCTGCGTCCACGGTGAGCTCCGAGAGGGGACTTCCCTACCGAATCATCAGGCAGAGACGCAGCCCCGGGGTGTAATTCAATGTCCTGCTTGTACCAAGCCACAGGAAAGGCCACAGGTGTCATTCCTAGCGGAGTGGCTTACAGGGTCCGAAACAGAAGGCCTGTGGTCCACACTAGGGAATTCAGGTGTCTGAGACAACAAACGGCCAAAAGAAGCTGAAGAGGAGAAGGACAGCTGGGTGTGGTGGTGCACATCTGTAATCCCAGCACTTGGAGGCTGGGGCAGGAGGATCGCCAAGAGTCAGAAGCCAGCCTAGACTATATGGTGAGTTCAAGGCCAGTCTCAGACACAGGAGAGCCCTGTCTCAAAAAAAGGGAGAAGGCCATCAGATACAAACTGAATGGCTGGTCCAAAGCCAGTGGATGGGTCACAGTGTCAAGATGCAAGACCAAGTCACCTGCCCTCCTCTTCTTAGGCTAAGAGGATCCCCCAGAGCACGGGCCCCAGCTGCTAACCTCTTCCTTTGCGATGGTCATGCCATCTTGCACATCGCCGAACACGGTGGGCTGGATGAAATAGCCACGGTCAGCAGCAGCCCCTCCGCCGCACAGCAGCTTCGCCCCCTCTTCCTTCCCAGATTTGATGTAGCCAAGGATCTTCTTGAACTGAGTTTCATCCACCTGCAGTAGGAGCCCAAGCATTGGAGATGTGAGATTCAGGCTTCCGCTGAGCACCTCGCAAGCCACAAGGAAACCGTGAAATGGGCCAAAGTCTTGAATT
>PVJX010031014.1:0-21561 GCA_004027295.1 Dolichotis patagonum
CTTCTTGTTATTTTCTGGAAAGAGTTAAAGACACCAGATTACAGTGGGATGTGCACAGCCATATTTATAGCAGTACAACTCACCATATGTAAATCTTTGGAAGTGGATTGTAGCAATGGATAAAGAAAATGTGGTATTTATACACAAAGGAGTATTAGTTTGCCTTAAGAAGTATAAACGTGAATTATTTGTAGGAAAACGGATGTACCTTGAGACTGTAATGCTAAGTGAAACAAATCAGAGACACAAGCTTAAAAATCACATTGTTTCTGGGTCCCAGGTTAATTCGCCCCAGGAAAATTCTTTCCAGATTCTTGGTGTCCTGAATTAAGAATTAAACAAGACACACAGAAAAGATAGCGGGGATGTATATTTATTGAAGGTGGAAAAGCCCTGCAGAGTAAAAGCCAGCCAGTGAACAGACTCACAGCACCATGAAGATAACAGAAGGGAGTCTTTCGTACCTGGGATTACTAGATCAACTTCTCTCTCATGTAAATAAGGCATTGGGGCAGTTCCATAAAAAACCTCACTTGATCTGGTGCCAGATTTAAACCTTTCACTTGAAGATTTGCTTAGTTTGCACCACATATAATTAAAGAATTAATGATGGCAGTTTTCTGATTGGTTCCTCTTCAGTGTTCAAGAACCACAGTTATCCTGGATATGCCTTCAGTCTCTGTGATTTTAAGGGACAGTTTTGCCCCAGCCCTGATCTCCTGTCTCAACATAAGAAATTCAAATTATAAATATTAAAAAGCAAAATAAAAGGTAGATAATAGGAAATAAGGAGATAGAGCCTTTGAGAATGAAAAGGGACCTAGTGATGATAGGAGAGGAGAGGGAGAGAAGTCAGAGATTCGGGAATGGCAAGGAGACTGGATAACGTGGTGTGACGTGTCAGTCATGAAGGAGACTGGACAATTCGGCATGACCTGTCAATCACAGAGAGCTGCCAAATCCGGATACAGAACAGTTTCCAATGACTGGGATCTGACATCAGAGAAAGATATAAAAGATTGTGGCCGTTGGGTGTCTTCTTACTTGTTAACTGACCAGCTTTGTGTGCAGCATGCATTTTATCTCTTCTTTTCACTTGTAGTTATTTTCTTCCCTGTTGCTTTTCTTCTTGAACCCTCTACAAATGTTAAATTTTTACACTCAGTTCTTTGTGTGGGACAAGAGTCTGGAGCCACTGACCACTCAGCGTTTGGTAACAGGAGGGGAATGGGAAATAAAAAGAATCAAGATGTGTCATGTTCTTTTACCAACTTCTAATGCATGTAATAATGATATACAGCAAACACGTAGTAATGAACATTAAAAATAAATTACATTTTGTGAAAATTGCCATTATTAAAGCTTGTTATTTTCTCCAAACATATCCCTTTATCTATTGCCCAAAAACTTCTCAAACTCTGAGAGAAGTTAGGATAATTACTCTGAGGACTTTAAGTAGAGCCATCTGAGAAACAGTGGGAAAAAATAGGGCAATCCGAGCAAATCTGCCACTGCTTGAACTCTGGACCAGACAGTACTAGCATGGCTCTGACCTAGGATGAGTCAGTTACACTGTGTGGTCAGTAACACAAGGACAGTGTCCACCCTGTGCACAATCAAGTGAAGACTCATTTATGTAAATGGATGAAGTGCAGTTAATGAATCAATAAACTGATTGTATGAAACATTTGCTGTTGTGTTAAGAACATTGTTAATTTCAAGTGCAATATCTCAAATAATCCTCGCAACAATCCAAGGTAGTTTCTGTATTTTGTTCTCAGTTTACACAAGAAGACAGAAAACAGAGTGCTTTTAAGAACAAACATTGTAAAAATGGCCATAGTCCCAAAATTACTATACAGATTCAATGCAATCCCAATCAAAATACCACTAACATACCTCATAGATCTAAAGAAATCACTCCTAAAATTCATCTGGAACTAGAAGAGACCTAGAATAGCAAAGGCAATTCTAAGCAACAAAGGCAAGGCAGGAGGCATCACAATCCCTGACTTGAAATTATACTACAAAGCTACAGTAATAAAGTCAGCATGGTACTGGAATAAAAACAGACCTGAAGATCAGTGGAATAGATTGGAAGATACAACCACAATCACAAACTCACTCAACCACCTTATCTTTGATAAAGTGGTCAAACATGCTTGTTGAAAGAATGACAGTCTCTTTAACAAATGGTGCTGGAAAAATTGGCTATCCATATGAGGAAGACTGAAACTATACCTATGTCTATCACCATACACTAAACTAAAATCTAAATGGATCAAAGATCTAAATATTAAAACAGAAACACTAAAACTTCTGAAAGACAAAGTAGATAAAAATCTCAAAGATATAGGGGTAGGAAGAGAATTCATGAACAAGAACCAAACTACATGGGAAATACTTCCCAGAATCAATAACTGGGATCACATCTTACTAAAGAGATTCTGCATGTCAAAAGAGGCTTCCAGCAGAGTGAAAAGAAAACCCACAAATTGGGAAAAAATCTTCATGGACAGTTCCTCAGACAAAGGACTTCTGTCTAGAACTTATAAAGAATTTAAAAAAATCAGACCCTCGAAATTCAAAGACCCAATCCAAAAATGGGCATCTGAAATGAATACACAGTTCTCAGATGAAGAAATATGAATGGCAAATAAATACATGAAGAAATGTTCATCATCATTAGTCATGAGAGAAATGCAAATTAAAATCACACTGAGATTCCATCTCACTCCAGAAATAATGGCCAGTATAGAAAAGACTACCAACAACAAGTGTTGGAGAGGCTGTGGGGAAAAAGGAACTCTTTTGCACTGCACTGTTGGTGGGAGTGTAGACTGGTGCAACCACTGTGGAGGGCAGCCTGGAGATTCCTCAAAAAGCTGGGTTTGGAAGTCCCATTTGACCCAGCTATTCCACTTCTGGGCGTATTCCCAGAAGAACTGAAAACCTCATACCACAGTGATATATGTGCACTCATGTTTATAGCAGAACAATTTGTAATAGCCAGATCCTGGAAACAACCTAAGTGCCATCAACTGAGGAATGGATAAAAAAGTTGTGGCATTTTTATACAATGGAGTACTACTCAGCTATAAAGAATGATCACATTGAGATATTTATAAATAAATGGACACAACTTGAGACCATTCTCTGAAGCGAAATAAACCAAACTCACATGTGTAAATACCATATAGTCTCCCTAGTATGAGAGTGGATAAGAGTATATAAGATTTCATGGTAAGCATGAGTCCCCATCTCATAGCTTTGAAGCCTTTCAATGTTTTCAATCATCATTTGGAATGGTTTTATTCTGTTTTGTTTGACTATATCATGCGTGATGATATGAACAGCTGTTTTGAAGAAAACAAAACATTATGACAGCTATTGCTGATATAATATCATCCTTCTTAGAAGTCCTACCATGCCTCTATTCTTCTACTACCATTGGTTCTATCTATCACATTGTGTCTTATTGGGATTTGAATATGTGTGATAGTTTAAACAAAATTTTTCTATCAAAAATGAGATATTATAAGTTCGATCCCCGGTACAAAAAAAAAATGAGATATTATAGTACCCATTGATCATTTTTCTGTTATTCTGTTCAGAAAGCCCTGTAATTCTTTCACTCTTTGCATGGCTTTATACTATTTTGTTATGTTTGATATTATTGTATTTGAAACTATGCTCAACTATAGCAGAGAAAGAGATATTGTGATAGCTACTGTTGATGTCTGGTTGTCTTAATGTAAAGTACTGTGTTGCCTATGTTGTCCTGTTCTGATCTGCTCTGTACTGCCCTCTTTTTTTTATTCTCTTTAAAAAACTAAAAAAAAAATGACTTAGCAACGTCACAGTCAGTAAGCGACAGAACTGAGGTTCTATTGTAAATTTTTTTGGCTCCAGTTTTGAGCTCCCCACTCTTATATGATACTGTGTTTTTGGTTAATAGATGAAATCTAATTTTTAAAAATAGGAGATAAAACTTTAAGTGAAACATAGCTATAAATGGTAGGAGAAGCTCATAAATGTAATTGTTTGATGTGAGCAAGATAGAATTCATGATTTCTGGGAAAGGTGAGCCATTCTCCTGGTTTTGTCTCAAGTTCTGCTCACTTTGCTTTTCATCTTTGTTGTTGCTGTTGTTTTCCATAAAGACATATGATCAGGATGAAAATGCTTCTGAGCTGTAATTCAGTTTGGATGTCTGAATCACAGAATCTGGGATACTAGAGCAAGATGGGATTTTAAGGATCACCTAATGAAAATGAAGACTTTTGGGAGAGGAAGAAACTTAGCGAAATGTACAAGTCCAGAACTTAGCACTGTTCAGGCTAGAATCTGGGGTTGGCCCAAATACAATTGGAAAAATAAATATTACTCAAATGAAATTTACAAAATCATACTAAGGATTTTGTTCATAAATCTTTTTTTGTTCATAAAACTTCTGTTTTATGAACAAAAGTACATAAGATACTCAAAAAATCCTTAAATTGTGTGTATTGTGGATCTAAATACATAATCATATGGCATTGTGCTTTTTCCTATTGTGTTTTCATTTTTCTGGTTGATATTTTCTAATTCTTAAGTTACAGGTAGCTAACTTTCAGTTCTGAGTCTATCAACCATTTAGATTTTGATCCATTGTAGCATCAATTGCATCCCCATTAACTAAACAATATTTTGTATAATATCAATCATTTTTGTAGTACTAAATAATTTATAGGATGATGTTGATACATGCTCAAATTCCCTATTCTCCATTCTAATTCCACCATGCCTTCTGGTGCCTATCAAGATTAATCCTAGAAAGTATTTCAAGGCAACTCTGACATAAGTTTGGAGGCCCCTGCATATGGCAACATCAAATGTTTTGAAATTATTCATTACAAAATTGCCTTGATCATAGAATGAGCCCAGTGATTCTTCTCAAAGACTCACATCACTTTGGTAGTAATCAGCAAAGCCTAGATTCAAACTCAAGCCTGTGCCTCAACGAACATACACTCTCCATTTTGTTCAAAGTGGATCTAATGTTCAGTAGGTAGTCTTATGGCACTGGGTATACTTAACAGTGTGGCCAAGGTTCCTCTGGTTGCAGGTTACAGGGCTTGGTTCCAATCTGCATGAATAAGAGTTGGCAACTGGGTTTCTCAAAGAGCTCATGCCATCAAAAGACAGCAAGAGACAGATACAAAAACTGGAGCGTCATCAGGAAACAAGACAGCTAATGTTTTTACGAGACTCAAAGCTCTACTTTTGTTGTTTGTCGTCTCACTGGCGCTGACTTCAAAGGTTTTCTATATGTCTGGCAAAATCAGTTATGGTCCCCACGACAAACTTGCTACTAAATTACCTCCCTGTTTTACCAACACTGACTGAGCTCCAGTTAGACGCCTGCCTTTGTTACGTATTAAGGGTTTCATCCCAGTTGTGGGGACCAGTTTCTGCCAGAGGCATGAGATGCAGGCATCCGAACAAGTGGGTGCTGAAGCATGTCTTCATTTCCTGACTTGGAAGATGGGAAGACTGGTGAGATACAACTACTCTTAAATATTAACTCTTTTGTTTTTAGTGCTTGGCTAAATCAGTGACACATACAATGTCATCAAACCTTCTAATATCCATACGAAACAGAAATTTTATTGAATTATGCTATATGTATGATCAACAAGGCATTGAGAGATTAAGGAACTTGCTCAAGATCATCTCTAAGCAGACCTTATGATTCCATAATGCTTGTAATTTTTAAATTAAACATCATAGTTCACTATGGATAGACTGAATGAGGCATATTTCTTTTTTAACCTTGGGTCTTTTTTTTTTCATTAAAGAGAAACATGCAGTCTAAACAACATCTCAATGATTAACTGTTACTATTTCATAATGGATAGGACATGGCAGTAATGAATGATGAAAGAGTTATTATTCAATGGGTGAGTCAGACATCCATGGAAGAAGAATTGAAAGCCCTAAATCTCCAAGTATGACATGTGGAGTCTGTGGTTAAAAAGACAAAGAAAGAAATATGAAACAATTCAAGTTACATTTTTCAAGTCTGAAAGACATATCTCCCCTTCTGAGTATATGTCGGCGTTTTAATCATGTTATGTAGGTAAGAAGTTACGATGATCCATTTATGGCTCTGCTTTGGATGCAACCTGATTTTCCCTTCAAACTTAGCACAGCTGAAAATATATTGGAAATAGAATTTTCCCCAATAAAAAGGAAGGAATGGAGAAATGTTTAATTAAATGATTTTTATTTCCATACCGTATAATGAAAAACTCTTCATTACTGGAGGAAAGTGATACAAGTTCAGCAAAGCTTAATACATCAGTAGTGAGGTGTCCATCACAGTTTCACTGTGATACACTCTTTCAATGGATTTGACTACAGAACCAAATTTCACTTTGCATCTAGGAACTACAGTAAAAACAGTTTTTTTCTTACTTTCTAAGAATGAAAATTATTACAGGAAGGCAGCAGTTATTAAATAAATTAAAAGCATCTTTAAAGTTTTTCCATATACATATATAATATATATATTTTTATAATTGCCATTCACTGTACAAGCATTAAATTCTCAGCTAAAACATTTACAGAAACTAGTGTGGAAGATTGAAGGGAAGTCTTAGTTTTTAGAAAAATGGGACCATTTTATCAATTATAAATGACATTAAAATACAATTCTCAGAAGAAAAACTATACAGAATCCGACTTATCCAATATCTCTTATAATTGCTTATTTAATCTTACACTTCAGAGAACTATAGCTATTCTCAATTGAACAAGAAATCACCATCCAGGCATTAGTTAATTTTTAGCGAAAAAAGTGAAAGCAGGAAGCCTAAGCTGAATAGTGTAATTACACAAAAAACTTTGTAAGTCAGACTGATGATAGCATTTCTCAGGTATGATTGCCTATGAAAGTACTGAATAGGCAATAAGAGCTTCAGACAGAAATCCGAGCGTACAAAACCTTATCTTAATAAATGACCATCTGTTAATAGATAGCTAGGTGAATATAAAAAATAGACTGGAACACTGCAGTCCTCAGAGCAGAGGAATCCAGTCTTCCAGTTTATCTACAACCTTGAATCTTGGAAATTATAATTATTTACATTGATTATAACAAAGTATTCTTAAAATACTGTATTGACATTAGCAGTTTCTTGAGATGCATAGAACGGGTTCTGAAGAAAGAATCCCTTCTTAAGTGATGTGGAGTGTGTGTGTGTGTGTGTGTGTGTTTGTGTCTGTGTGTGTATCCCACATTAGGGAACAACCAGGGGACTGTTTGGGAGTGAGAAACTTGCATGGTTTAGAAAATTGCATTATAAATGTAGTATCTCTTCTCACCTTTTGCCAATTTAGTGTCAAGAAATTTATAAAAAGACTATGTATGAATTATATGGAAACTATTACCTAACAAATTGAGGAACATGCATGGATTTAATTTTCTATTTTAAATACATGTTTATTAATTAAATTACCATTTCATTTGTTTCAACCTTCACTCCTGAAAAGTAGTCTTTCTGTATTCTTTGGGAACAAAACTTTTTTCCATTTAAACCACTGTATGTCCCTCAATTCATTAGAGGTTTAAAAGATCACCCAGAAAATAATGGTGAAGTCTATTTCCATTGCACAAGTAAATTTATCATACCAAGTGCTAGTAAAAATAAATGTTAATTAGTTGATATTTGGAAATTTTTATTCTTTAGAGGATATTTTTGCCACTATATGATTTAATCTGTAACAAGTAGTCACCGATTCATATTAAGAAAGGTAATAGATATTTATTTGTACACAAAGGGCTGAGACATCATCCTAAGAACTGTCAAACGTATCTCTAGGAAAAACTAAATTAAGAATTTAGTCAGATCTACCAAGAAACAAGTTTCTCTAATTCAACAGTGGCAAAGATTCTCTTTTCATGGCAGTCTTTTAAAAACAGGTTTCCAATAAAATACCGCTTAGACCACAGAGAACGCCACACTCATCCACCAACACTAAAGTGTAGGACACACCTCAATTTGGCTTATGAACAAACAGACTTGCCATTTTATAGCTAACACTCTTACACCTTTAAGAAGATGTGTGTGAAACAGGTTGCCATAAAGCCTAACATTTCCACACCTAACAGGCTGTCCAGCTCAAGTGGTCAGCCTCTTCATTTCACCAGGGAGGGCACTTAGAGCAGTTAATGCAGTGCCTTTCGCAAAACAGATGCCCAGCAAATTTGTTTTTAAAGGTGACTGAGCCACCATAGAGAGCTACGTGCAGAGAGGGAACAAAGGCTCATTGCTTCTAATTCTAGTCTCAGAATGGACTTAGGTATTTCTGATTGTCAAGTGAGACTGAACCAAAATGAGGACTAACCACAGATTCACCATTAGCAACCACCCAAAGCCTGGAATCACTTCTGTTTCTCAAGTAAGTATAGTGAGCGAAAGATTTCTGAAACTAATTATGACAATGGAAATGGGGAGAGAAGCACCCAAGTTAGTATCTATATTCAACTCCCTTTCCTGGTGGAAAATTTTTAGTGAGTTTCGCTGAAGTGTAGGCTTCAAGATGGAGGCAAGTAGTTGGTCCTACAGGATGAATGATATTCAATGCATGACTGTGATTGGAATGGCCGCCCACATGTATTTCATCAGTTATTCAGTCTCAACATCTCCTAACAACCTCTTCGTAAATAAAAACGTATCAGGAGGAAAAAACTTAGTGGCTTCAAGGATGATTTTTGAATTCGATTTAGAGAACAAATGAAAATATTTGTGAAAAAATGTAAAGGAGAGGAACTATACTTGATTTTCAAAAAGTGAGCTGTGGATTCCCTTTTCTGGGTTGCAGTGAAATGAAAACAACTGTATTTCCAGTGAAAAGCCTGGGTTCAGGGATAACTCCACATAGGCCCTTGGAAGTTTCCATCGCTTTTGGTAATTCTATGGTGCTTGCCAGAACACTAAATGTAAAAAAGAAGAACCCAAGTAGATGGGGTCATAGAGTATATTAAGTAATTTCTACAGGGGCCACAGGCACCTGACATGTGAAAAAACACACATGCGTGCGCGCACACACACACACACACACACTCAAAACGTATTCTCACTCAATTTACACAGTGTTTTATGGAAACAAAGAGTAAACCAGGGTGAACAGGTCTTAGGACATTGAAGATAATTAAACATCAAATCAACTCGGTTATTTCGCACTTGCTGAGTTGCTCAGGAATCTAATGCAATAATCCTACTTAGAATATGCAATTACTATTTCCCATTGTCCCTAGGTGAGCAGAGATAAATGATAAGCTATTGCTGTTTTTTCAATGGATTTTTAAGGCCTACTATAAAAATAAATCAGTGTGTTCTCCAAGAGTTCTAAAAATGATTTGCTAGTTCTTTTTGTATGATTAAAAAAATGTCCATAATTACGAAAATCTTGCTTTTAGTTACATTCAAAAACAAATACAGTCCAGTTCTGCTTGCTGGAAATCATCAGGCTATTTTCGTATTCTCTTTTGACTATTAAAAAATCTTTTGGAACACAATGCATTGGCAGTGCAAAATAAAAAAGGTCCATAAAAACAAACTAATGATTGAATTCAGCATCCAAGTGAGTTCTTCGCTAGGTTATCTGCAGGCGCAGGACTCCACTGTCATGTTGGGGTAGACTTTGAGCACGACATTCTTATTTTCATCGAAAAATAAGATGCTGAGTGAGGACATCCTCTCCGGCACACAGCAAGGCTCCGGAATCCCGGGGATGACCCCCACTGCTCTCACTATACTCTGGATGGTTGCGTGATTGGATGGCTTCAAGGACTAGAAAAGAAACAGGAGAAGGACACATGTTAGGTGAACGTGTTTGTAGACTGCTCTCTCCTTATCATCACACAAAGTGCTTATAACACCATTTTCTCCTGACAATTTAGCAACACCCTGGAGTCTCTGCAGCTGCACATGCAGCCTAACTTCCCACCAGGCCCTCCCCCAGATGGCTCTTATTTATGGAGCACTCTCTACCAGGCCTTTTACGAACAGTTCCTCTAATTCTACAACAAAGCCACCACTTCTTACAAAGACTCAAAAAGCTTGAAAGACCCGTGTGAAGTCACACAGGCTGTAAGTGATAGAGTGAAAATCTGAACGTTCCTTCAGCTGAAATCACTGAACTAAAACTTAGTCTCCAACCACGGGACCAGTGCATTCTAGATGTTTTCAATAACAGGACAGCAACAACTATAAAATAATTTGTTCTTGACGCTATACTGATTACAAGGAACCCTAACAAGAGCCCTATTTAACGAAGATACATTGCTGTCAGGATTATAGTGATATTTGTGTTTATATTATTAAAATAAAACTAATCAGGATGAGGACTTTTATCCTTTTATTTGACAGTTGCCAAGAGGATCAGTTGGATAGTGGTGATTCCACTAATAGTAATCATTCAACGTTAAGAAATGCCAACCCAGGTTAAAAAAAAAAATCACAGCATTGACCACTGGGGGTCACTGTTGCTTCACAGGTTTAAAAACTTGGTAGCGCTGAGTGTAAGCTGTGTCCTCTGGGAATGAACTAGGGGGCCTAAGGTTATCCCAGGGACGTCAGAAGTTTGACCAAAGAAGCCTGGGTTAAATCCCTTCGCTGCGAGAATTCCAAATGCGACCATTAACATCCATATGAAACACATGGTTTTATTTAGAAAGTCCCATATTTCTCTGTTGTACCTAAGAACAATGGACGATTTGCAAGTCCAGAGTATTAGGCATTACCAGTAGGGTCAGAACTCCAGAAGAAGTACCGGATTTTGCAACATCGGTTCTCCCCAGTTTCTCTTCGCTGAGGGAAACTACTCTACTTTTGCTTCAAAACACATTTAGAAACAGGAATCTGGGGCTATGGGTGTAACTCATAGAGTACTTGTCTAGCATGTATGAGGCCCTGGGTTTCATCCTGCACAGCAAAAACAAAACGGAAGTTTGTAACTTACCAAAGATCAAGTCAGGATAAGATGTAAACCCAAATCCCAACCAATTAGGATATGAATTTCAGACTCCTAAAATTGCAGCATCAGAAAGTACAATAAAAGGCTAAGGGAACATACAAATCAAGGGAGAGGAAAACACGGAAAGCTCGGCATATTGTGAAAACAAACAAACAAAAAAGGTTCTTATTGGCAGAGAGTGGAAAAGCATGATTTGTCTCATCTCATTTTTCAATTTCATTGAAAAAAATTATCCAGACATTAGGTTTCAACTTTATGGTGAATACACATAAATAATTTTGAAAATTCATCTTAGTAACTGGTAATTGATTTTCCTAGAAACTTTATGCATTAAAAGAAGAGTTAAGTTTCATTTAATTAGCTTTAATTCAGACTGCTCCACTTCGCATATTGGGTGCCTTGTGTCATCAATATTTGTGTATTGTACACAAACTGCACTGTGCCACAGATGTCAATAGCCACTGCTTGTTATTTCACCTGTATTGGTAATTTCCTACATAAACAAACAAAACCCAGAACACCATCCACTTTTTTTATTGATTTAAAGTTTTTCTGAAGACTCAGTTATCCAGCTTGTCAGAAATGCCAAAAAAGTTCTTTAAATCAGCATTTTCTGACACTATTCTGTTAATGTGTACTGACCCAATATTTAAATTTCATGCAAAGTAGGTCTGCATAATTAGATGAGTCCTTCAGCAATAAATACTGCTTTATCTTCCTGTTCTCAGTGCCTAGCACAGTGCAGGCTCTGGAGAAACATTGTGAAGTGGATGAAACATTTCTAAGAAGCAGCATGTCCTCCTTTATACCTATTTCTATGGAAACAATTTCCATCAATAGGAATAAAATGTCTGTTCAAACAGCGCAGTGTAGATACGGAAAATATTCATGGGTGTTTCCTAGGAAAATTCCTGTCCTCTGCTCCAACTGAGACATGATGGACTCACAAACAGTGCAAGAGTAGTTCTAGAGGGTTTAGCAGAGAGCGGGTGCGAGCCCTAGATTTGGGGCTGGTGTTTCTTATCAGGAACCTCTCAGATGACTAGGGAGTGCCCCCTTTTTCCTCAGTATGATCCTCTGATCAAGCTGTGATTTTCAGAAGTAATTATGTCATGTACCGATGACCCATGCTGTAATTTGCTGGTGTGAAGCATATTGCCAGTGCATGATTTTTTTGTTGTTTTTGAACTCAGATCATGTTTCCCATGATTTTCTTTACTAAGCTTAAGAAATATAACAATAATCTTTCCCTTGCCAATGTCTTTTTTTAAAGAGGGTGAAACATGTCTTCAACGTAAACCCAGGTAACTTTTTGCTTAGGTAACTGAGTACATCGAGGTGTAATGTTTTTAGTGTTCACCTTCGTGTTCAAAGATTAGAATTGGAAAATTCAGGAAATTCATTCAGGATGTACCATTTTGAACTCCTTAAATACGCATTTCTTTGCATGGGATGCTTGGCTCAAAGTATTTCAGTTATTTGCTGCCTTATTCTAGTATCTTTGCAATTCCTAGCTTTTGCACAATTCCTAGCAAAAATAACTTCATTCCTATAATCCTTGTTGGTTCCTTGGTTCTCTTTCAGCAACAACGGCTCAATCATTTTCATTTGAAATTTCTGTTTTCCATCTCTGCTAAGGTGGTGAGGGAGGCAAAGGCATAGAACTTGGCTTTAGTTTCATGGGTATTTTTCATCTCACGGCAAAATTCCAAGAGTCTCTCTGTGGGACAATAGATTGGCTGTGAAGCCTAAAAATCAGACAAGTCCAAACTGCCGTGTCTGTGAATGAAATCTACAGTGGTTAGGCCTGCACCTGCCAAGCTGTGTGTGATGTCCTCGTGTTGAATTTGATCACAAATGCATTAGCAGGGGAGAGGATGTCATCAGCCAAGCGCCTTCATTCCTGACCCCAGCCGTGAGGTTCTGCTCCACACTCTTCCAGGCCAGCCCACATGGGTGTGATGGCCCAGAAACTATCTAATTGGAATCAGTGAAAGGGCAAAGCCTGGAATTTGGGAAAGGCAGAACACAGCTGTTCTGCATTACAGAGCAGGTTGTCGACTTTTGCAGACGAACAGCCCCACCATATAGAGCAGGCTTTCTTTCATTCAGGAGGCCAAAAAAGAGGAGGGCCAGCAGAGGAGTCTGGCCCGGGAGAGCTGTTCTCTGGGGTGAAATGTATATCTAAAGTCGGAAAGTTCTTTGGTGTTTCAGTTATTGCACGTGTCCTCCTGCTCTGATCAGAGACATTCACTTTCCTGATGGTCGGACTAGAATTTTGTCTCCCTAGTTCTCTCTCCTGCCATATTGCAGACTGTGCTGAAAGCAAAGATGCTCCGTAACTGCCCTTTCCTTTTTCTAGCCGATTCCTGCCCTTCTGGTTCTGGGACTGCTTGAAAGACACAAAGCTTAGAAAGCTTTAAAATTTGAGCAGACACATATAAGGTGATAAGAGAGTGAGGACTCTTTGTCATGGCCAAACTTCCACTCACAACTTGGCAAAAGGAAAGCTCAGGCCCCAAGACAAATCTCCACGTGCATCCCTGTTGTGCCTCCGCAGGGCGCTGGTGCCATTCTAGGTTTGGATGGCTATCATGATACGCCCAGCTGCTGCAGTGGATGCACCACTTTCCAAAGAGACCACACTCGAGTTGCTCAGAGGCTGCGGTACCCACGGGGAGAATTCTACTTTCAGGTTTGTGACGCTGGAAAATGGTGTTTACAGAAACACTTACAAAACTGTTTTAGTCTTATCACTTTGTTTTTGTCCTCTTATGCCTCATACCATTTCTTCAACCCCTACATTTAAATTCTATTTTCCCCACTCTCTACCATGGCCATGAGTAATAACTTCAATAGTAAATATTTTTTGAATACATACTTACTGCAAGGTGTTCTACTATCTCAACTTGCCACTCTTTTTATTAGGTAGGTACTTTTAGTTTTACTGTTTACTATTTTACCCATCTCAAATATGGTAAAACTAACATTTCAGGAGTGTGAGTAACCTATCCCAGGAATCACGGCTGGGAAGTGTGGAATCAAGAGTCAGTCTAAAAGACTTTGACTCTCAGTGCAATTTGTGAATCAGCAGCATCAGTATCACTTGTTAGTTATGCAGAACCCTAGGTTCTACTCCCATATCCACTGAATCAGAATGTACATGTTAACAACACCCCAGTTTGTAGGTAAAGTAAGGCTTAAGAAGCCTGCTGTGATGAAGCAAGTCTACTTAATTATTCTGTAGCAACAACGTACTGCTCTCCTTAAATTTAACTGCTAGTCTTAATTTCTCCCTCATCAGTTTACTTTGACTGGCTGATTAATTGATTGATTGTAGTATAGGCATTAAATCCAGAATCTTCGAAGTGTATTATGTCATCAGACCTTTTAATTTTTTTGTTTTTAGTTTTGAGATGAGGTCTTGCTAATCACTAAATTGGTCAGGGTGGGTTCAAACCTACAATCTTTTTGCTTCAGCGCTCATAGAGTGCTAGAATTACAAGTGTGAGCTACTGCACTGGGCTGAATTAATTAATTAATTAATTAATTAATTTAGGACCAGGAATTAAACTCGGGATCTTGCAGTTGCTGGGCAGGCCCTTATGCCATTGAGCTATGAATTATCACTCTCATCACTGAGAACTATGACAAGGCTATTCTGAAATGATATCTTGTTTGTGAAAAGTAAGACCAGGCAGAACCAAGAGGAGAGGGACACGCTGGGCAATTGGGGAAGGGTGAAAAATGAGCCAGTTGTCTTGAGCTGGGAGACGACCAGTGAAACAACTGAGGTCCTCCATGTTAGTAGGGCTCTGAGGAGCCTGAAAGAATCGGAAGAGAAAAACTTCTTCCCCAGGCTACCCAGAAGAACTGACTGCTTAAGAGAATGTGAGAGGCTTTTGAATAACCCAAATTCTACCTTAAATCAGTCATCTTGAAGTAAAAAATAGATTGTAAAAATTTTCTTCTTGGTTCTCAATGCCACGAAGCAAGCCGCTCTATAAAATAAATATCCATCTCTACCTGCTACATTTGCCATCTCTCTCGTGTGTACATTTTTAGATGCCATCCCATTTGAATGAGTTTTGTTTGATCAGTGAAATGTCATTTATTAATCTTCAGATGAGATCAAACTTTATATGATTGTACATATATCACTTTGTGTTTACAAGGCATGAAATCATCAGAAATCCTTGGAAACAAGGTCTTAGAAAAATGTAAAACACTCATTTTCTGAATCATTCTAGTGAAAAAAGGGGATTTCAATGAAGTTTGTTGCCCCAAGGCTGACTCTCATGCAGTTCAACAAATCATCATAGATAGGACCAGCACATAAAAATGCTTCTATAAAGGCCTCTAAGCAGAAAATGTTCACATCTAAGGCAAATGATCTTTTTCCTCCACCATAATGCAGTAACAAAATTAACTCAAGTTTTGCAAAGAAAAGGTATAATCTTCCTGTGAATTTGGTTCCTCCAGTTATTTTTCATTGCATGACCAAGATTCCAATTGTTTCAAGCAGAGAACAGAAATACAGCAATATGCATAACTGAAGGCTAGAGAACACCCTTACATTTTACTCCAGATTGAGCGCACTATTTACTCTCTAAGTTCAACGAGAACTGTCACTTGGACTTGCTGTACAAGATGGAAGTGAGAGCTGGAGGGACTTCTGAAAATATATTTGTCAGGATATTGAGCACTGGTAATATAAACAGTCTCCACTGATTTTGGAAGAGATAAGTAACTTCTGATAGGCTACAATGGGCCTTGGAAGAAGCTGACAGAGTCATCATAACCCATTTTGCTTTCTTTTTTGATATTTAGCAGGGAAGCAAATGAAATAAGCATCTGGTGGATTTCATGAAGCCCATTCATCTAACCAAACCCTGACCCTGAGCTCTATGGGAACAACTCATCTCATGAGAAACTACCTATTAAAACATGTCCTGTAGCAGCCATAAGCCCAATTGGTCCTTCCCTGCCTCCACAGCATTCACTCATTCCATGAATACTCCTCAAAGATCAGCCTCCTGTCACCTGGGGTTTACTTAATGTGGACAGACAGAGACTCACATATGCCCACATCACTCAGTGCACACCACAGTTGGAAGCAAACAAAATGTGTATTTTACATATCTGTTTTTGCAAATTGTTTATACCAATACTGACCTCATAATACTTTATTAACCATGAAAGAAAAATCAAACATAACTATATTACCTATTATACTTTAGAAAGTAGCACATCAGGGCCCAGATGGATTTTGTAAATGAAAACATGCATGCTCTCTCTCTGTCTCTCTCTCACTCTCTCTGACTCACTTTAGCCTCTCTGTATTCTGTGGAAATAGTAAGTAAAGGGCAAAAAGCAGCAGCTACCTTTGGCATGGGAAACTGGCATGCTCCGGAGCAATAATACGCATCAAAAGACTTGGGGGAGATAATCCATTCACTCCAGCCAATGTCTGCAAAATCTACTTTAAGGTATCTCCTGGCGCAATTCCGAGGTTCAATCCACTGCTTTCTTCTTGCCTTCTTCAGTGTCTGCTCATCAAACTGGAGAGTCTGGCTCTGTTGGTGAGGTCCTTTCCTCTGTTTCTTTTTGTTCTTGCTTTTTTCAGTGGGCTGTGTCTGAAGAGTCTTGTAAGGCTTTCTTTCATCCCATACCCCATCCTCCTTGTACTGATACTCTGCACCCGGGAGCTCATTGTTGTGCAGAGGCAACAAAACCCCTGTAGAGCGCTTCTTCCTCCGTTCAACGGACAGGGCAGCTCTGATGTGGCTGTCCAGTTTGGGTACAGCTCTGGTGGGGAAATTCCGGTGTCCCTGGAAGCTTGATACCACACTTTCTGGCTCAGAGATGGCAGCATCATTGGCATACACCAAGATATAAGGCTCCTGAAAAGGTAACATCCTCTTTGGTAACTGGTGTGCTTTGGATGTTATGTTGAATCCTATGAGGAACGCATCATTTTCCTTGGCTTTCCTCAAAAGCTGAGTGATGTCTTTAGAGAGCCAGGATGCCACATCCTGATGAGGTCTGGCTGCATCAACTGACAGACGACCCAGGAGGTGACTTTGGTTTGGGCTGGAACTGAGGATCCACGCAGAGAGATCAATATGAATGTGTTTCCGCTGTTCATGATGAGTGCATCCTTGGGACAGTGGGCAACTCAGGCTGCCATTCACTAGCTCTTCAATATTGAAATACAGTGAAGCAGACAAAATGTTTTCAGACTTGGTTAGAGAAGTCATATTAAAAATATGTAGTCCTTTGCTGTCAAGTGTTCCTAGAAAGGAAACAAAAAGGAGTAAATGAAAGTAAATGGAACCCTTACTTCATACAGATTTAAAAATTGGCTCACAATAAAATGGGGCTTTCAATATAAGAGCTAAAACCATAAAATTCTTAGAAGAAAACATAGGGATAGCTTCATGACATCGGATTTGTCAATGGATTCTTACATACGATAACAAAAGTGAAAGTAATAAAAAAGATACATCAACAAAAGATAAAGTTATACTTTTTTAATTCATCCAAAGTAAAAGCAGTTGTATGTCAAAGGACATTATGCAGAAAGTGAAAGACGATTTACATAATGTCAGAAAATATTTGCTAATCATTATCTCTGAAAAACCTCATATCTAGAATATAGCACATGAATAACATACAGAGAAAAAAAACCAATAAAATATGGTCAAAGGATTTGAGCAGACACAGCTCCAAAGAAGAGACACAAATGGCCTAGATGCACATTAACAGGTCCTCAGAATCAGTCATGGGGACAACCTAAATAACAGCCACAACACTGTATTACTGGGTACACACTAGCAAGGGTATAACAAACAAACCAAAAACCCCAAACACAAGACATTAGTGAGGATGTGGAGGCACTGGAACTCTCACCTTGCAAGTGAGAATGTAAAATGGTTTGGCTGCTGCACAAAAGTTTGGCTGTTTCCCAAATAGTTAAGAATAGAATTTTCCTATGATCAAGCGATCTTACCGCCTTGAATATATGTCCCCAAATCTGAAAATAGGTACTCAAACAAGTATTTGTTAATGATTATTTGTAAGTAGTACTATTCACAATAGGTAAAAGGTCAGAACAGCTCAAATGACTATCGACAGATGTGTAGAGAAGCAAATTGTGATATATTTACAAAATAGGATATTATTGTGGTGAAAATGAAATAACATTAATGCACATCACAATGTTAATGCACATAAAAAAGATGCTAAGTGAAAGAACCCAGGTGTAAAGGGTCTATGTTTGATTGCATTTACATGGACAGTTAAATCCATAGGGACAGATGCTGCTTAGTGGCCACCAGGTACTAGAACAGAGAAACTCCTTCATGGTTTGGAATGTTGGATAGACCTAGAGAGACTTGGGAATTGAACCACATTGAGAAGACAGTAATTCCTGGTGTTTTTGTTTTGTTTTGTTTCTTAAAAGAGTTTATCACATGTTATATAAATGTTAGCTTAATTTTAAAATACTACAAGATAAAAAAATGATTCAACTCTTTGTTTAGAGGGTTCTTGATAAGGCAAAAGGAGAGAAAGAGAGAGAGAGAGACAGAGACAGAGAGAGACAGAGAATAAATAAGAGTAATTTTAAAAGCCAAAAAACACAGACCATGATTAAGGCAAAGTTCAACCATTTTCATTAATTTGGTTTTTTTTTCCCTTTTTGTTACTGAAGCACCATCAATGCATGAAATTTGGAACAAAATAGTATACTTAGTGAGGGTAGGGGTGGGGTAACTCAGAAGTCTGAAGACTATAAAGATCTAGTCTTATAAACTTGCCAAATTATTGTAAAAGCCTCTAATATAAGGCATATAGAATTTGACTCACCTTGATTTAATCCTAGCTTAGCACTTATAACTGGAATTGTGGGAAAACTGATTTTATTTTCTTATTCATAAACTGAAGATAATATCTACATCTCATGTCTTCAAAATCAAGTGAGATATATGTAAAGCAGTTTGTAAAGGACCTAGTTTTTCATAAATATAAATTGCTATTGTGATTAGTGTCAAAATACTCTGTTTTACAGTTTGAGGTTTGACACTGTGTGAACTTAAAAGTTAAATTTCTAAGCCATGTGCAGTGGCACACCTGGAATCCCAGCACTCTGAAAGCCCTGATCACAAAGCCAAGGTCAAGTCCAGCCTGGACAACTTAGTGACAATTTAGTGAGATCCTTTCTCTAAAAACAGGAGCGAGGGTGGGGTGGGTTGGGGGCGGGGGGCTGGCAAGGTTGCTCAGTGCAAAGGCCCTGGGTACAGTCCTCAATATCGAAAATCACTTGAGTTTTTAATTATAATTCCCAGTCTTCAAATCCAGAAATAAGAGGCAATAAGAGGGGTATACTGATTAGCAAGGGCACAAGCTGGTTCCTTCTCTTAAGATGATCTACGGAGTTACTTGTCAGGCTGAGGCGAGAACTCTATCTAGGATCACTGGTCCAGGGACGGGTCAGCAGCGCCAAAGCCCTCCTCCTCCACGCACTTGTTCCACAGACATATTTGTTTCCAAAACATACACGCAATTGTGAAATTATGCTCCTGATCGAAAACATGTTTTGGAAAAAACAGAACATTTTTACGAAGACATAGAAACTTAAAATGAGTTCACTTAGTTCCCAAGCACAGGAGAAGTGCAATGGGAAACATATTTTGCTCATTTTTAACACTGTGCAAAGCAAAAGGAGGAAACTGCCATTTGTGCACATTTGTATAAGCCATGACACCAGGGTAATATTTTACAGGCCTTTCTAACAAAGCCGTGGCATCGGGGTTGTTTCAGACTCTGGCCTTAATTCATCCCAGTCACCACAACAGATCCTGTTACCCAAACTTCATGCAGCAGATGGAAGTTCAAAATGGCAAGAAGAAAAGTCACTCTGTTCTGTGCATGTGGCATGGAATGCTTGCCACACAGACTGACCACCGGGGAATAAATGGATGCTGAGGAGTGGGGCACCAAAGTCTCACCCAGGAAACGAATCCTGCCCCTTTCCTCCTCGTGGTGCTTCGAAACGATTGCCTCTCCAAACACGTTACCCTGTGACTTACCGTCAGCCAGCGCTCCTGTGTCTACTGTTCATCATGTTCTCATAAAAAGCCTCAGAATGGGTCGTGCTGTGTTTCTTCATGCTTCTTACCCTAGTTCTGTGCATTAAATGGAAGTCAAAAGCTTGTGATCCAGTCCCAGGTCCACAGTGCCTAACAGTGGTCCTCAGACAAATAACCTAAGCAGTGTCGCTCCGGGCTGCTCCTCTGTAAAAACGAGCCCAGTAATGCCAGCTGAAAAGCTATTGTGAGGACCAACTGGATGCAAATGAAACTCACACTGCGAGGAGCAGAAGACTGACTGATGTCAATTACCTTAGAACTGCCCCGTCCAGTGTGATGGTGACCAGCTGGTGATGTTCAACTCGAGATATACTGAAGTAGAAAACATACACTAAAGCTCAAAGACTTGGTACAAAAATATGTAAAGTATGTTAATATATTTAGTATTACATATGTGTAGAAATGATTATATGTGGGGTTATACACGGTAGTATTACAGTCATAGGGGCCAAAAGGAAAAATTTTAAAGGCCTTTTTAATGCAGCAAAAAATTAGGATCTCCTTCAACATTAATATGCAGAACAAACAGTAAATTGGACAAAAGAGTCTCTTCCTGAAATGCAACTTTCTTTATGATACATTATAGATAAAGATAATGCTGTTGATTACTTTTCCATTTTCCCTCCAGAAAAGGCAGAGACCAAAGCAAAAGAAATGTGTTGGCAAACACAAATGACGACTTGCGAGGTGCTAGATCCTAGGCTAGGTCACAGGTTGCACAAATGGCTGGTCATCTTCACTCTGCCATGGGGGAAGGGTTCAGGAGCAATGTACGTGTACTCACGCCATGGTGGTAAACTTAGCTCTCAAAGGTGTTAATGATGTCTGAGTAAAAGAAGAAGCAATGAACTTTCCCCAGATAAGGAACAGAAGGACATACGAAAGAGCGACCTTTGAACCAGACTTTAAGGATGAAGGGAGGGAAGAGAAGGAACACATTATAGCAGAAAGTAATGCTATGTGTCTGGAAGCTTTTGCATCAGAATTACTGGCAAGGTTCTAAACAGAAACTCTAAAAGCATTTCAAATTAAACCAGTTATTCAAAGTTCTAGGAACACAGTCATTCATAGTTAAGTGTCTAACCATAAATGTTATATTGCAAGCAGGATTTGATGTCTTTACTCTTGCCACTTATACCCAGGCTCGGGAACGTACTATCTCTGCCTATCTCTTCTAGATCCTTGCTCTCTCCTGTTTTTCTTTCTTTCTTTTTCTCTCTTTCTTTCTTTTTCTTTCTCTCTCTTTCTTTCTTAACAATAAACTTGAAGTCTCCATGATTTCACAAAGTATTTCTTGACTTCTTGAGCTCATACTGTGTTTTTATCTTATTTGATCTTATAGAAGCTAATTTCTCCATCCAAAAGCAAACCAATGAATATTCAC
>PVJX010031015.1:0-21534 GCA_004027295.1 Dolichotis patagonum
AGAGATTGGTTTCTAGACTTTGGCAACGTACATGTAGATCTGCAAGACATCAGCATAACTGTGCATTAGTCTGAGCTGTTTAGTCTACCGCGGACCCCATCACATCACGACTGGTTCCTACGGCTGCATGAACTTGTGACTCCCTCGTTTAGGCAAGTGTAGGAAACAAGGAAGCAAAACACTCAGTACCAACATCTGGATCTTATGACGGAACCAGACAGTCCCACGTTATTGTGAGAAAAACAAGTATGACCTTACAGACAAGGTAAACTAAAACCAGAGTCAATGCTATTCCACGTTCAAAGAACCAGAGTGACTGTTTTCCTGCTTACTGGTCTCTTTGCATGCCAACTTGCAGGGCTTTAACCTTGACCAGGTACATCTTAGCAAACCCAGGAAATGCACAGGAGATTTGCTCTGCCTTCCAGTAAGGAGAAAATGGAGATAAGGAAGTAATTTCCTACTACGGTTTGTCCTGTGGTCCTGGAGAATAACCAAGAATCCCATTACAGACCTTCTCTGGTTAAACAGCATTAACTAAGGGAAGAAAACACATGTCAGAGAAATCTGCTTACCAAGTCACTGAAAACATTCTGACAGACGTTTTCTGAATGTCTACTAGGCACAAGTGTGCTAGTAGGTGATTTTAATTTCAATTTGGTGCTCCACCATGAGATATACTGCTGGCATTTGTTTACTCCTCACCTAGAAGCCCATTTCCCTTTCCCATCTTTCTTCTCTCCCTCCTTTCCTTTCCTGTTTCCCTCTTTTTTTCTGTTCATTCATTCATTGCTGGGTGCCTAAATGTGAGAGATACTAAGGATACAATAATGAACAAAACACATTTAAAACTCCAGCCTTTGGCAAGCTTTATTTCCAGTGTGGGAAACCACAGTAAATTAGCTACATAACCAAATGATATACTACATCAGACGGGGATAAGTGCTGTGTTACTTTTTTTTAATGTGGAACTGCTGAGTTAAATGTAATGTGAATTTATTTGTTACTGATATTTATTTTTCAATTGATAAATAAAAATTGTATAAAAATAAAAAATATATATGTGACATGCATCTATATTGTACACATTATAGAAATGCTAAACCAAGCTAATTAATTTTCTATTAACTTTCATATTTATCATTTTGTTGTGTAGTGAGAAAGATCTTTCAGCCATTTTTGAGTACACATTGTGTTTTTATAAACTGTAATAACCAGGCTTTACAATTTATCTCCTTCATATATTGCTGAATTTTTGTGTCCTTTGAGTAACATCTTCCCAACCTCTCTACTTCCTACCTTTTTCCCAATCCCATATCAGCCTCTATTATCCACCATTTTATTCTCTGCTTCTATAGGCTACACCTTTTTAAATTTCACATATCAATGAGGTAATACAATGTTTGAATTTCTAAGTCCAATTATTTTACTTAGGGTATGTCTTCCATTCATGCTAACAGAAATGACAAGATTTTCCTCTCTGATTCTTTTGAGGTTAAATAGTATTAAACTCTTTGTATATAACTCGTTGCCATGATCCATTCATTCATTAATGGACACTTAAACTGATTCCATAGCTTGTGTGTTGTGAATATGCTGCAGTGAATGTGGGAATGCAGCCGTCTCTTGGACACACTGATTTTATTTCCTTTGTTAGACTCAGATGTGGGATTGCTGCACCATATGGTAACTCTAATTTTAAGTTTTCAAGGAACTTCCATAGTTCTTCATAATGGCTATATCATTCCCACCAACAGCATACAAGATTTTTATTTTTTCCATATTTTTGACATTTGTGGTTATCAGTCTCTGAGAATGGCTATTCTTGTGAATGCGAGGTGATGTCTCATTGTGATTTCAATTTACATTTCCCTAACAATTAGCAGTGGTAAGTATTTTTCATATTTCTATCATGATATCTCTGAGGAGACTATGCTTTAACTATTCTTGAAAACACTATTCTTTTGAAAAAAATTGTTGTCAAATTCCTTTTCTACATCTAATGAGATGATTGCAAAGTCTTAACATTTTGAATATTTTATTTGTGTTATTTAATTTTAATTTTATTTTATTTTGGAGTTCTGGAGATTTAACCCAGACCTATCATGTTGAGCTACATCTCTAAAGACATGCTTTTATTTTTATTTTGAGACAGTGCTTTGCTAGTTTGCTAAGTTTCTTGAACTGGACTAGAATTTACAATTTTCCTGTCCCTGCCACTCAAGAGTGCTGGAATTCTGGAAAGCATCATTATGTCCAGCTATATAATATTTATTGATTCACATTTAGTGAACTATCCATGCATCCTATGGATAAATTCCACTTGATTATGATGGACAACCCTTTTAATGAGTATTGAATTTGGTTTGCTAATATTTTGTTGAGAATTTTTGCATTTATGTTGATCCTCTCTCTCTCCTCTCTCTCTCTCTCCCTCCCTCCATCCCTCCCAACCTCTCTTTATTTTTGTAATATTCTACTATAGCTTTGAAGTCAGATTGTGCTGGAGTTATAAGAAGAGCTTGCAAATATTCTTTCCACTTTAAATTTCTAGAAAAGTTTGAGATTGATACTAGTTCTTCATATGTTTGGTAAAATTCAGTAATGAAGTTACCAGATCCTGGGCTTTTCTTTGATGTGTGATTTTACTATTGATTTAATCTCCTTAGTCATTATATCTGTTCAGATTCTCTATTTCTTTACAATTCAGTCTTGGTAGATTTTTATGTATCTATGAATTTGTTTCATCTAGATTACTCAATCTGTGGACAGTATACTTGTTTATAATAGTCTCTTAAGCTTTGTATTCCTTTGGTATTATTTATCTCATCTTTCATTTGTGATTTTATTTGTGTATTCTTTTTCCTAGTCAAACTAAATGATGATTAATTTTGTATATTTTTTTAAAAAACTAACTCTTAGCAATGTTACTGTTTTATATTGTATTATTTTTATAGTTTTTATATCATTTATTTCCACTTTGATTTTTATCATTTCCTTCCTTTTGCTAACTTTAGGCTTAGTTTATTCTTTTTATATCTTGAGGACTAATGTTTTTTATTTGATGATCTTAATTTTTTTTCTGATATGAGCACTTATTACAATACACGCTCCCCTTTGAACTACTTTTTCTGTATCTTAGAAGTTTTAGTGTACAGTAACAACTTATTGAACACTTCTGTTTGCAAGCAGTTTGGTTCACACACACACAAAAAAGCATTAAGTAAAATTTTACTTCTGTTAAAAACTCCACATTGGGTGACAAACAATTACAGCCCATGAAAACACAGTTTTGTTCCTCAAAATCATACAACAAATTAAGTTTGTAAACTGAGAAAACATTTTAATTTGTCCAAAGCTATTTTTAAAATTTCTCTTTTCATTTGTTCATTGACCCATTGGTTGTTCTGGAGCATGTTGTTTGATTTTCACCTATTTTGGACCATTCTAATACTTCTCTTGCTATTAATTTCTAGTTTTATATAATTGCAATTAGGAAAAATACTTGAGATGATGTTAGCCATCTTAAATTTTCTCAAAGCTTGTTTTGTGCACTAATGTGTCATCATCCTAAAGAATGTTTCTTGTACATTGGAGAAAAATTATTCTATTGCTCTTAGATAAAATGTTCTGTCCATATCTATTAGGTTCTGATGTAAAATGTTGTTTAGGTCTTATGTTTCCTTATTATCTCTCTGTATAATCTATACATTGTTGAAAGTAGGGTGTTAAAAATCCCCTGACATTATTGTATTGTCACCTGTCTCTCTTCAGATCTTTTGACATTTCTTTTATGTATTTAGGTGATCTGAATTGGGTGCATATGTATTTACAATGGTGTCTTCTTTGATGAATTGACTCCTTTATCATATATAATATTCTTTTTGTCTATTTTTTTGCAGCATTTGGTTTCAAGCTAATTTTGTCAAATGTAGCTTCCCCTGACCTCCTTTGGTTTCCATTTGTGTGGAATATGTCTTTCTATTCATTCACTTTAGCCTACATCTGTCCTTAAAAATTTAGTGATTGTCTTACAGTAACTTAAGGTTAGGCCTTGTACTTTTATCCATTCACTCTGCATTTTTAATGGAGAATTCAGTCAATTTACATTTAAGGTAATTACTGATAAGTAAGGATTTATTACTGCCACTATGTTAATTGTTAGTTGTTTTGTAGATGCTTTCTTTCTTCCTTCCTTTGTGGTTTGATGGTTTTCTATAGTGGTGTACTTTGAATCATTTCTGTTTTTGTTTTGTGTTCCTGCTAAAGATTTTTGCCTTGTGGTTATCTTTATCTATATCTATATCTATATCTATATCTATATCTATATCTATATCTATCTATCTTATACTTTATTTCAAGCTGGTAATTTTTCTGGCATGCAACAACTCTACACTTACTTTTTCCACATTTTATATTTTTGATATCAGAATATATATTATTTTAAATATGTATCTCGACAATTTATTTCAACTGCAGCTGTTATTAATTGTTTATCTTGTAACTGTTTTGGTAATGATGGAATTGCTCTACAAAACATTACAGGCCTAAAATATTCTGAATAAGGATCCATTTTACTTATTCCATTAAGTTTTGTGCTTTCATATATTCTATGTTATTAACTAGTAGCTTTTTATTTGGTCTAAAGGAATTACCATTAGCAATTCCTGCAAGGTAAGTGTAGTGGTGATGAACTCCTGCAGGTTTTGTTTGAAAAAATATATTTTTATTTCCCCCTAATTTCTGAAAAGCAGGTTTACTGGGTAAAGTGCTCTTAATTGGCCAGTTTTTTTCCTTTAGTACTTGTCTTGGTTACTTTTTACTCATCGCTGAGACAAAATACCTGATGCCCGAAGCTGGGAAAGGAAAGGTTTATTTCTTACAGTTTTTGGAGGTTTCAGTCCATACTCAGTTGGCTCCAAGGCAGGGTGGCATGGCGGGGCCACAGTTCATGGTGGCTGCAAACAGCAAAGCAGAAACCGGCAAAAGAGAAACACACCTTCTTCCTGCCATTACATCACATCCTGGCTCCACCCCCTAGGAGGGTGTAGCACTGACACCATCAATCCAAGCACTAGACAATGAATCAATCACAAATGCACAATGCAAATACATGAGGCCTGGGGCCACCGACATAAACCATGATAGTACTTTAAATATATCAACCTACTCTCTCCTGGTCCGTAGACTTTCTGCTGAGAAATCTACTTATGTTGGTATTACTTGGTATACCTCCTAATCTCTTGGTATATCTTCTTATCTCTTGCTACTCTCTGATTTTTTACTTTGATGTTTGAGTTTGATTACTATATGAACTGGTGAGTGACTCTTTTGTTATCTTTCCTCCAGTGACGGGATTTGGCCCCTTTGTGAAGATAACATAGCTGAGTGTGCATGGAGTTGTTTCTGCATCCTCTGTTCTCTCCTGCTGATCCAGAATTCTGTGAGTTTTTTTTCAATACCATCATGTCTTACTGTAGCTTCGTAGTATAACTTGAAGTCTGGAATCATGATATTCTTTTCTTTGCCCTTGTTGCTCAGAAATGCTCTGGTATTCAAGATCTCTTCTGGTTTCATATAAATTTTAAGATTCTTTTTTCTGGTTATATAAGGAATGCTATTGGTATTTTGATTGAGATTGCATTAAATCTGTGTAATAGTTTTGGAAGCATGGCCATTTTGACTATATTGATTCTGCCTATTCAGGGACAAGGGATATCTTTCCATTTTCTGATGTCTTCAATCTCTTTTTTGGAGTACTATAGTTTTTATTATAGAAGTGTTTAACTTTAGGTTAGTTCCTAAGTATTTAATTTTTCTTGACGCTCTTGTGAAACATATTGTTCCCCTAATTCTCTCTAGGTGAGTTTATTCTTGGTGTATAGGAATGTTACTGATTTTTGAGTGTTGACTTTATATCCTGCTGCATTAGTGAATTCAGTTATTAATTCTTGGACACTTTTGATGGGATTTGGGGGCCTTTTATGTGGAGTATCATGTCATCAAGAAATAATGATTATATAACTTTTTCTTTTCCTATCCATATACCTTTTATTTATTTCTGTCATTTAATTGCTCTTATTCTATTGCATTTTGTTTCCATATTTTGTTGAAGATTTTACATCTTTATTCATAAGAGATATCAATTTTGTCTGGTTTTGGCATCAGAGTAGCATTGCCCTCCTAGAATAAGTTAAGAATTGTTTCTGAGCCTTCTATTTTTGGAAGATTTTGTGAAAGATTGGTATTAATTCCTCTTTAAGTTATTTGGCAGAATTCACCAGTAAATCCATCTGGTCCAAGGATTTTCTTTGTGAGAAAGTGTTTGATTACTTATAAATCTCTGCTTATTAGAGATCTTAGGTTTGTATTACTTCTCAAGTCAATCTTGATAGTTTGCATATTCCTAACAAATTTTTTTACTTCATCCAAATTATTTAATTTAAAAAAATTATTTAATTTGTAATTGTAAGACAGCTTTGGAAATATTTAATTTCTCCTTCATTTTGATGAATAAATTTTTATGGATTTTTTGAGACAGGGTCTCACTATGTAGTCCAGGCTGAACTTGAACTCCTCATGGGAACCCTCTTGCCCTAGCTTCCCAAATACTAGGATTTACAGGTATGTGTCACTATGCCAGGCCTGAAGAATAATTTTTTTTTTGTACCAGGGGTTGAACTCACAACCTCGCGTTTGCCAAACAGGCACTTACGCCGCTGAGCTAAACCCCCGACTTGAAGAATAATTTTGATCGATACAGGGTTCTCAGATGGAAATTTTTTTCTTACTAAACTTTAAATATGTCATCTTACTGTCTTCTGGCCTCTGTGACTTCTGGTGAAAAATCAGTTTATTTTATTGAGAGTCACATATTTATACATATTATATCATGAGTCACTTTTCTCTTGCCGTTTTCAGGATTCTCCCTCTCTTTGCCTTTTGACAGTTTCACTGTAAGATGCATATGAATTGAAAAACCTCTTCTTCTCTCCTTACCTCTTCTCTCTTCTTTCTTTCTCTCAACACTGCCAATATGCATACTTCTGTATACCTGTTGATACCCCACAGGTGTCTATGGCTATGTTTATTCTTCATTTTTCCCCTTTTTATTCCTCAGGCTAGGTAATGTTACTTGATTGAAATTTAAGTTTGCTCATTTTTCTTCAGCTTTTTCAAATCTCCTGTTTTTAAAAATTATAGTTGGTATTCTTTTTTAGTATTTGCATATATAGATATATAATGTTTTATCATATGTATGAATAAATGGAAACAGAGTATTCTTGCATGCTAAAAATCCTAACAGGGTTTTCTACATTATTTTTTGATTGACACATAATATTTATACATATTTATGAAGTGTAGTGTGATATTTTGATTAATGTATACCCAGAATAATGATCGACGCAGGGTAATAAACAGATCCATCATTTTAAGCTTTTGTAATTTCTTTGTGGTGAGTCCATTTAAAATTTTTTTCTAGCTATTTTGAGATATGCATTATTTTTCACTTTAAAAAAATTCCATTCTGATGTAAAATAACAGAGTTTAAATCTTCTGAACTGTAGTGTTATGCCCACTGACTAATCTTTTCCCATATCTTCTTCCCCACAGTGCTCTCTCCAGTCTTTGGTAACCAGTATTCTACTCTCAACTTCCACAAGATCAACCTTATTAGATAGACTCCACACAGGAGTCAGATTGAACAGTCTTTCTGTGCCTTGTTTGATTAATGTAATGAATTCTAAGTCTATCTAAGTTTTTGCAAGTTACCAGATTTTATAATTTTTATGTCTGAATAATGTTTCATTGTGTTTATCTATATTGGATTTTCCTTATCTACCCATCTACTTATGGGTATTTAGGCCAATTCTTTATCCTGTCTATGGTGAATACTGTTATAGAGAAGTGTGGTATCTCTTTGACATTCTAATTTAATTTCCTTTGGTGTTTATCCAGATGTAGATTCCTAGATCATATAGTAGCTCTGTTTTTAATTTTTTTTGAGGAACTTTCATACTGTCATCCATAATGGCTAGTTTATAATCCCACCAACAATTTATAAGAGGTCTCTTTATTCTGCATTCTTGCTTGCATTTATTTTTTGTCTTTGTGCTTTTAATTTTATATTTGGATCAATTTTAATAATTTCTATCCATTAACTGATATTCTTTATTTAGTAAAATGCCATTCTTAGACTTCTTTTAGTTGTTTATATAACTTCTAAATATTTGTTTAAATATGTTACATTGTTAACTTAAAATCACTGTCTTATATTTAGTGTCCAAGATTCCTCAAGGCTCGATCTCCAGATGACCTTTCCTTTTCTGTGCTTATCTTAGTCTTTGTTGACAGTTGGATAATATAATATAATATAATATAATATAATATAATATAATATGGCAACTCTGTCAATTAGATTTCTTTCTTTTTCAGGATTCATAGATGTTGTTTGCGGTGGTTCTTGCTTATCTCAGTGACTGTTCTGACCTGGATCTGTACAGTCTGAATTTTCTGTTATGTGTGGCCACCAGAGTGTGTACTTAGCTAATACAGTGACCTGATAATTGCCCTTAAATATCTGGAAGCAATGAATCTCAGTTTGTGCTGAGGAGCCCTGCGAATGTGGGTGCCTTCAACACTTGGGCATCTAGCTGGAGCTCTGTGCTCCTTCACTTCCTGTTTGTGCAGTGCCTCACCCTTGGCTTGAAGAAAGAGTTCAGGCACTTAAGCCCCTCCACTGTGAGCACCTCATTCTTTTACCCTGCTTGTCCTTTTAAGCTTTATTGTTAGTATGTTTTTTTTCCCCTGTTCTTAGGTACTACTTCAGATAAAAGCAAAGTTAAAGCACTTGCTTATAAATTGTTTTCAGTGAATACTCCCTGGGGAGAAGACTTTTCACAGTGAGCAAGCTTCAAGTCAGGTCCAACATAAACAGCCTTACAAGTGGAGAATTACTGTGAACCTTCATACAGATAGAATATTAATGATATGGAGGAACAAGGCTTTGAAAGAGCTCCAGTTCTGTTTTCCTTCCTCTTGTGTGTCAGGCTACTCTGAGAGTAGGGCTATGATTTTTCGGAGTTACCACTGAGTGCAGAGGAGGACATGGGTATAAGGCAAATTAAAATGCCATGAAGTTTTCTTTTGATAATGAGATTGTATCAGTGTTCATGAAAAAATGTTGCCCAGCTTGCTGCAAGCTTTTGATTAGTTTCCAGAGTTCTGAAAAAGTTGACTGATAATGTTTGTAACATTTTTCATTCTTTTTATGGAGGAAAGAATTTTGGAGGTTCCCACTTTCTAACCATGGTTGCTGACATCATTCTGGTAATAGATTCTAATTAGAAAAATGAGGAAAGGAAAAGAGATGAAAGGGTCAAAGTGGGATTTTAAGTAATGAATTGAAGTATTGAGAATTGAACCTAGAGCCTTCAACTTGAGCCACATTTCTGGTCATGTTAAACTTTTAATATTTTGAGACAGAGTCTTGCTAAGTCACTGGGTCCAGGCTTGTGAGCGTCCTGCTTTAGCTTCTCGGAATGCTAGGATTACAGGCAAGTGCCACTATATCTGGCTAGTATTTGATTTTTTAGTAGAGATGTGATATTCAAGAAAAGCCTGAAGGTGGTTAAGTTGGGTCAAGCAGATACTCCTGGGAGAATGGTTTGGATGTAGTGCCAGAAGACCTATCTGAGAGGTCAGAGTGACAACTGAGAAGCCAGTAAGCACTCTGAGGATTGTGGCTTTTCCTTATGGCCCCTAATTTAGATCTTGGCACCTTGTGAACACATGTGGAATGTGTAGACACTGAGGTGGAATGGAGTCACAAGAGTTCGCCAATGCAAGCTTGTGTACAAATGCCCCAGAGTTTGTACAGGAATGTTGGGGGAAATAAAAAGGGAAAGGGAGGCTTCCTGAAGGTGGTGAGAGTATAACACCAAGGGTCATTCTCCAAGTCATAGGAGGCTTTATAACACCTACAGCAGTTTTTGTGTTAGTGTGATTTCTGGTATAGAGAGCTAAAATACTTCCCTCAAGACTTAATTTTGAAGAACATTAGAATGATCCAATCTCTGGTCCTCTTGCAGCCCTCTGAAATCTCAGTCTCTCCTAGAAGGTCACAGTGTTTATCTTCTTGCCTCCTTGTACCTGCATTCTGAGACTTCTTAATTTTTTATATTCACCCTGGCTGAAAGACAGGGCAGAGCAGTAAGCTGATACTACTTAGAAAGACCTTCAGAAAACTTCTCAGTGGTTAGAGCTGAGCAGGTTAAAAGAAATCAGGATCAAGGGAACAGTAGGGCAGGAACTGTGGCCTAACAAGTCAGGTTTGGAGAGGGCCACATGGTAGGTCTGGATAAGATTTAGGCTTGAACTTGGGTCTTTTGAAGGGTTTAAAAACTGTGCCTTCTTTGTCCTATCAGGATAATCTTTAAAGGAATTTTCAAGAAATAACCAACCCCAAAGCTGCAAGCTTCTGAAGGTTTCAAACATACAACTACATCACAGGGTTTTGTTCTTCGGACAGTCCAGGTTAAACTTTTACAGCTGCCCCTGTGCTGAATGAATGGAGAAAAAATTACTATTGACCTGCAGACTCAACAGCTAGGCTTCTGCTGGTACAGGTGGCAGTTCCTCTCCTAACCTCTCTTCTTTGCCCTCTTCTTTCCCCTCTGTGTTCTCTTTCTTCTTCTTTTGGTTGAGGTCTTTTTCTTGGGAGGACAGGATGGAGGGTCTTTTGGCCCTGTATCCACATTAATTTGCCTCTTTATTAGAGCAACTCTCTGTAGGAGATGCTTTGAAGGAAGAAAAGAAGATAGGTCCCTTTATTTTGGCATTGAATAGACAAATGCTACTGCTTTATGTGTGTGTCTAATTTCCACTTGGTTGGGATGGAAGGGGAAATAGAGGGAGAGGGAAAAGAAATGTAGAAAGTGAGCAATTCCACTTGTGATCTCACTTAGTGTGGGCAGACCCCTCAAGCTCAGCGTGACGTGAAAGCCTCTCAGCCTCTCCTTCTGTCTGATTCTGAACAGCTCTCTCACTGTGTGAGCCCCTGATTGAGCCACAGGTGACTCTTCCACTCAAATCTTGGTGTTTTCTGTACAAAGGGGCTTCTGAGTACAAACTTGACATCCAAAACTAGCATTCAGAGGCTTCAGTGAAGAAGTAGAATCTATACCACCATCTATTAGAAGTTTTCTAAGGTCATTTTTACAGCAAATTTTACCTCCTGTGATGACTTTAGCATCTAACTGCCATAAGAGCCATAATCACTCCATGAAAATTGCTGAAATCAGCCATGGCCCATGTATCCTTGTCTGAGACCCTTCCTACCTCCGTAGTTCTCCTTTGCCTCTTTTTCCCTCACTAGAGGCAAATAGAACTATTTGCATGCACAAATAGTTGCCAGTTGGTAGCATTACTTAAATTTAACTTTTTTGGGTCATTAATCCTGCAAATATGTCTATTATTGGATGGTTGCAATTACCAATTTGCCGCTTGTCATAATAGTCATTAGAAGCAGAAAATATTACCAAGTGATTTACAAGGAATAGAATCTGGAAACTTTAATGCTTTACCCCACTGCCATAGGACAAATGGTAGCTTGAACCAAGTGTCTGAGAGGATTTAGGGTTGATCAGAGCCTGTTTACGGGGAGCAGGCAAATGACTGACAGTGGATACTTAAGGGAGATTGAACACATTTTATAATTTATATTCACAGCAATACTTCTTTGTGTATAGAATACAAGGGTTAAATGATTTTGGTAATTTCTAAATGAGGAAAGAAAGAACAGGTATTGCTTGCATATGTGACTTAGTCATTTTCTTATTTTCTGGGCCAAAACATTCTACACCTACAACTTGAAAGAGGAGATGTTTACTTTGGATCACTGCTGGGTCATAGCAGAGGAGCATGACAGAGAAGCAGAGAAGGGAAAAGTTGGAGAGGGAGATATATCTTTCCAGGTCATACTCTTAGTAACCTTATCTAACCAGATCCCACCTCCTAACAGCAAGCTAGCTATAGCACCCCCTAATGCAATCACCTCCCACAAACTCTGCCTTCAATGACATGAGGATTTTGGGGGCACATCTAGGTCCAAATCATAAAAATACATTTGCTATAAAGCAGAGGTTCCAAATCCCCAGTCATGGACATGTACAGGTCCATGGCTTGTTAGGGATTGGGTTGTATAGCAATTAGCAAGGAAAGCTTCAGCTGTACAGTATTTACAGCTGCTTGTTGACTTGAATCATCACTTTAGCTCTACCTTCCATCAACCCGCAGTTGAACTAGATTCTCATAGCAGAATGAATACTACTGGGAGCTATGCATGTGCAGGATCTAGGTTGCTAACTCCTTATGGAAATCTAATGTCATAATTATAGAAATGAAGTGCACAATGTAATGTGCTTGAGTTTTCCTGAAAACGGTTGCCCTTCACCCTGCCTGTGGAAAAATTGTCTTCCACAAAACTGGTCCCTGGTGCCATAAAGGCTGGGGACACCTGGGGATTTTCATTTATTCCAAAATTACACTCTGGTGGTAAATGATGATAATGACAATAGATGGCAAAGTGAAAAATGTTTTCACTTTGCAGAATAAGGCAGAATAAGGGAAATACGTAGATACCATTTATTAAATTATATCAGTCTTTTCTCCTGCCATTCTTGTCTCTAAAGTGAGTCCCAGGCACTGGAGAAATTTATGTTTCCCCTGGCAAACTCTTGTGCTTTCACCCATGCACTAAACAATGATGTGTTTTCTGGAACTTGCCTTTGGTCCACTTTGTTCTCCACTGGAGTTATTCACCCTTCAAGACTCAGAGACCCCATCCCCCCCAAATCTTTTACTGGTGACTCTCACCCAAACTACCCCCAATAATTACCTGTTTTTTCTATGTTGCGTATCTCTGAGTCCATCTTTATATTGTGTTATCTGGGAACTTTCTTGTAGTTTTCTGTTGCATTTGTGTTTTCCCCATAAGATAAGAACCTTGAACAAGGTGAGATAACTATCTGTTTATTTCTCATCTTTGTAAACTCAGATCCCAGCATGGGACCAGACATCTAAGCATTCTATCAATCAGGACTCAACTAAAGACACTTAAAACACTCCAGTGAAGGTAATCTGACAAGATTTTAATAGGGAGTGTTTACAAAAGTGTAGGCATGGTATAAATAGACCATAAAGACCAGGGAAGCTTAAGTGCCTAGAAAGTGCATGATTTTCATAGTCACCACCTGCCTCTGGAGTAGATACAGGGAAGTTGTGGAAAGGGCACTTGACAAGAGCTGATATAATGATGCACACAAAATTTAGGATTTACTTGCCTCCTTTCAGTCTCTGGAACAATTTGGGGAAGATGAAAACAGATTTTTCAATTTCTGTAAGGGTTGTGTTGTTTCAGAACAAGACCTTATTGCCATCCTGGGCTGTAAGAGCATTTGAATTAAACTAGTCATTTAAGCCTATTTTGCAGATGAGAATTTCAGGCCTCAAAATATTTAAGAAACTTGTTTAAGGTCCCAAGTTTCTTTTTCTAGCAAACATGGCTGTATCCCAGCTCTGACTGGCTGCAAGTCACACACACTTTTACTTCCCTTACTATCAGCTCTCCATTTCTAGGTGAATTCCTTTAACCAGCCTTTATAGAAAGCCTACACAGAATAGAGTTCACATAATCTATCCAATTTTTATATCACTGTGTATAGTGGATGGATGGAGACATAGTTTAAAGGAAGGAGGGATGTGGATAGATGGATGGAGAAATGGATTCATAAATGAATGAAGTAGCTTTACTTTTATTGTGATTTGAAAACTGTCAATGAGAATAAAGCATTTAAGGGTACTTCCCTTTTGCATTTTTTCCTCTTAAAATTATAATTTTATTTTATTTTCAGTTGCCAAGTAAGTATATTTGTAGGGTACAGTGTGATCTTTTAACACATGTGCACATTGTTGAATGATTGAAAAAAGCTAAATACTATGTCTACTTGCTTACATATGTTTTTGTATTCAGAACATTTGTGTTTAGAACTTTTAGCAATTTTGAAATATGCAATATATTAACTATAGTCTCCTTGCTATGATATGTATCACTAAAATTTATTCCTTGTATATAACTAAAACTTTGTACTCTTTGACCACCATTTCCTCCTTTCCTATTCTCTCCTCTACTAACCGACATTATACTCACTAGTTCTATGAGTTTGATCTTCTTTTAGGTTTCCTATACATTTGATATATGTAGTATTTGTCTTTCTGTGACTAATTTATTCCATTTAACATAATGCCTTCCAGATTCATTCTAGAATTTAATTGGAATGGCTTAACATACACAAATTAGGTACAAAGGAGGCTATAAGAATATACAGTAAATGTTTGAATTAAAAATTTATTACAGTTGAAGACATGCTGCCATTAATCTCCTTCAAAATACTCTCTCTTCAAAATACTTTCAAAGCACAAACTTACCCATTGTCCTTGACACTTCCTGAATCAGCTCTGAAAGCCTTCTTTTGCAAATGTCTGTGTGGTACGATAAAAAGGATGCTGAATGAGGGTGCCAAATGCCATCCAATGGAAAGGTAGGCTTCTAAAATCATTGTACTCAATGACTTGATTCACCAGATCTTGTACAATTTCTCACTCTTCTGTAAGGTCGACATGACTATGCCCAGCTACTTCTATGATCTATTAATCATTCAAGCAAAAAGAATATAAAGAAACCTATCAAATTTGTTTCCAATGCTTGTTGCTCTTTGTTTGCAATGCTTGTATCCTCATACACATATCACTTTGCATATATATAAAAGCAAAAATGTGTTCAAGAAATTGCAAAAGTCTTAAGAGTGAAATTACAGAGTTGAAAGTATTAACATTTTAAATACTGACAGATAATGCCAAGCAAACCTTCCTGTCAGTCAGGATAAATCAGCTCATGTGGTAATAAGCAACCCTAAATCTCTCTGGTTTCAAGGAACAAAGGTTTATTTCTTGTTATTGCTTCATGGCCTTCACAGATTCTGGGAGTTCTGCTCTGCATTGTCCTTGTGAGACCTGGGATGTCAACTCAACCCCAACCTGGAACAGTTATAGTCACTGTAACATGACGGCCATCGAAAGGGACATGATGAATCATATATCGGTTTTCAGACTTTATTCCTATTTGATTGTTCAAGTTGGGTGGTAAGGGCAGATCAGCACAGTCCTGCTGTCTACTTGGAAGAGCAAGCATCCCTAGTGACTTCCAGCTTCTGGAGAGGATACAGCAATTCATCAGGCCCTGATAGCAGGTGAGGACACTGCTGTCACCTGAGTCTCAACAACTTCAGCCTGTGTTTGGGTGCATATATGTAAAATATGTCTTAGTAAATAAAAAGCAACCTCACAGAAGTTTATCTAAATATATTCCTTCTTTCTTTCAAACACAACATTAAAATCATCCTTAATCTACAGAGACAGGTAAGTTAGACATGATGCTCTTAGAAACTCTCCTATCACTCATTGGACTCACTCATTTCTCCTAAATTAATTTCACCTCTGTCTGATAAGGGAAGAGACGGGATTGTGCTGGCAACCGAGGGCACAGATGCCCAAGGCTGCTCTCAAGACACCTACCAACCAGGGATATGGACTTTACTTTGGTCTGCAGCCAGACCAAAGTACTTTTATTCTGCATCCAGGCATTGGATCTTGTGTTAAGATCTGGGCTGTCTTTTTTCCTTTGATCCTAGGGATAACTTGATGTTGTTGACAAAAAGGAAATAAAAATGTAACCCAAAAATCCAACATATAGCCCTTTATTACTCCCCAATTGGTAAACATGCTCCCACATAGAAACATTCAACCAAATGGGCTTTTTTTTTTTTTGCCTCTTCAGAGATGCTGAAGGGATTGGAGTTGGGTTTGTGGATGGAATTCAGTAACAAGTCCAGAAAAAAAAGAGAGAAACCAAAAGAATCCATCCCCTCAAAGAGGGTTTACAGGGATAACAGAGTGAAGGGGGGAATGCATTGACTGTGTGCATGTAGGGAGCATGGGGAGAACCAATGCCTGTGGCTTCAATTAATACTTTTTGTCCCCAGTGGCATATTGAGGTCCAGCAGTTCTGCCTTCCTGGTCACAGAACAAGGCAAGCAACAATGCTATATGCTGCATTTAATTTGCAGAGCTTGTAAAATTCAGGAAACCAGAATTGACAGAAACATCCAATTTTACCCCAGGACAACATGTAAATTATATTCCAGTGTTCATCTTGATCTCTCAAGATTTTTGCTGGAATGGCTGGTGATTTGGCAGAGCTGGCGGGACAGAGGGAGATGCAGGAACAGTGCAGCCCACCATGATTGTTGGCCTGCTGCCCATGTGGTGCCACTGCTGCCCATGCAGTCAGCAGTGCACAGGTGCCAGTGGTCGGAGAAACTCTTGTCAAATGGGGGAAGGCTTGGTTGCTTATTATTCTTATTTTTGGCTTAAAACCAGCATGACCAATGAGCTTTTAAAAATGAACCAAAACAAGGAGAATGCATCATTACTAGACAGAGGCGGGTGGGTTGTGGGTGAAATCTAACTTGCTGATTCAATATTTTGGCTCTCACAAGTGTTTCTTTTTAAACCATAGTTGTTAAAAAGACAAAATGTAACAACACACAAACCAAAAACAAACAAATAAACAACTCCTTAGAGATTTCTCATAAAAATCAATCAACACTGCTGGTTTATGCTACAATATTGGAAGTCTTGTTGACATTGAGTCTTAGTACCACAGGACACTCTTGGCTAGACTTTGGTGGCCACTTCACCACTGGGTCGGGCATGGGTGTGCACCCAACTATCTGCCACAGCCTTCACTACTTACTGTTGTTCACTTCTTGACATCTCCATTCACTTATGGAACCACCTAGTTTTGTAGGCATTTGAATTTTTAACCTCTGTTGTATGCAGTGGTATAGATTAAAGATATTCTGGAAAAGAATCTAAGAAGCTAATTCATTTCAGTCATTTGGGACACATAATCAATTAGGCCACTGACCATTATTAATAAGAGTTTGACTTCAGTGGTTGAGCCTTGATTATTTTTGGGAGTGGCTTAGATACAAGCTCAAAAGTCATACGAAAGTCCATGTAGGTATTCAGAACCTCAGTCATTTTGTTCACTCAGAAGTAAATGGAGCAGATGTATTTTTTTGTTTGTTTTACAAATAAACTGAGGCCTAGAGAGGCTAAGTTGTTCATCCCTGGCCACTCAGTAAGGTAATAAAGGTTGTTTGGATTTTCAGTGTTTAAGCTTCCTGCTCCATCAAAATCAGTTCACCACTTGAACTGTTATCTATGTCTAATATATTTTCTTAAGTTCAGTGCACAAAGAGAAGAATTAATTTAATATTCTATTGTAATGGAGTACAATTCTACCTATTATAATTCTCTCCTTTCACAGTTTGCTGTGAATTGATAGTTCCGTGTATTGTGGGTGGATGTTCAGTTATACACATCCTCTAATTTTCTCTCATTCTCTTTTCTACTTGCTTCTTTCTCTACTTACATAGAAAGAGTCAATGCGGAAGTTGGCAAAGCCCCAGAGGAAATGTGGCTTATTGCAAGTGGAAGAGAAATTATTTTTAGCTCCTGTTGCTGGGTCCTTGAGGGGAGTCTTGCTCTGTAGATCCTCAGCTATGCTTTGACAAATGCCCTCTTCCTGCATATTAAAAAATGTTGGGGGAGGGATGTTGCAGCTGAGTGGTGCTTTGACTAAGAGAAAAGAACTCAGGTGAGCACAGGTGTTCGTTGCCCTTACCTATACTGTTAGTTAGCAAAAACCCTTTGTGGTCCAGTGTGGCTGTTTTCTCAAGGGAGTCCTTCAACAAGTCAAGGGAGCTGTCCTAGGTGCTGAAACAAGCGTACCTTGCACAGCCTATTTGGAGTGTAGTGTACAAAAGTGAGCCTAGCCCTTGCCTTCTGACTGGGTCACTTGGCTCATAGCTGGTCTCTGCATGAGTCTGAATGAATGACCTGCTGTGTGAAGTAAGCACAAAAATCCAACATGCCACCCAGGCTGTCAGTCACGATAGTTTCCTCTCAACCTGAGCTCTGTGCCAAAACTAAGAGACCTCCAACTAGATTTTTCCAAATATGAGATCTATGGCTTTGAGATACATAGTATCCAGGGCAGAAAGAACCTTCTAGAAAAGTTCCATCTATCTCTGTGCTTGGGATTGAAGTTAAGGTTAACTTTGCCCACCTCCAGGCTCCTTTGAAGTCTTCAGAGATCTAAAGAAGAGGTGTAAGTAAACTTGAAATTTCTCAGCTCCCACTTCACCTGCTTCTGCCTCCTCAAATTAACCTCCTAATCTTTTTGGGTCCTGATACCAGCACCCCATCCTCTGTCCTGTGATACATATCCTGTCATCTCAGTTCCCTGCCATGAATGCTGAGTCCTCTGGGTGACAGATGTTCAGAGGAAACCATCTGTCTGCTTTCCTAGCTCTCCACTTCCCTTACAGAGCACATGCAGGCACAGCTACTTCCTTCAAAAAGTTCACTTCTCATGGACCCACCTCCAGAAGACCTCACACTGGCTGGGGCCTCCAGAAGTCCTCTCTGGGAACTCTTTTTTCTTTTTAAAAATCATTTTTATTTTAAAGAGAACAAAACAAAACAAAACAAAACAAAATAGAACAAAGCAAATCAGAATAGAACAATGCAAGCAACACAGGACTTCAAAACAGGACAACAGGAAATCAACAATGGCTATCATAATGTCTCTTGTTTTCTTCAAAATAGTTGTCCATATCTTCACACACAACAATATCAAACATAACAAAATTGTGTAAAACCAATCAAAAGAATGAAAGCATTACAGGACTTCAACACCAGATAATAGGAAATGAACAATGGTTTTTATAATGTCTTGTTTTCTTCAAAATCATTGTCCATACTATCACACATAATAAAATCAAAGAAAACACAACAGAATAAAACCAATTAACAAGCAAATGAAAACATTATAGGACTTCAAAACAAGATAATAGGAAACCAACCATTAATACCATAGTACATCCCATTATGTTCAAAATAGCTGCCCATACCATCAGACACAGTAAAATCTAACAAAACAAGGCAGAACAAAACCAAGCCTAATGAAATTGTGAAAACAATGCAAGAATTTAAGCCAAGATGGTAAGAAATGAACAGTGTCACTACCTTCTCCTCCCAGGTGTTTTCTCCCCTGTCACTTTTATAGTATACATTGTGCTTTTTTGATCCCTCTAACTCCTTCTGTTTTTTTATGCTAGGGTTCACCCATACAAGTTAAAACTGTTTCATGCATGAACATGATCTCCAGTTGCATCCGTTTACCTACAAGAGCCTCAAGATTATTCTACTTTATAGTTGGGTAGCTTCCCATGGTACAAAAATACCATATCTTTCTTATCCATTCTGTGATTGATGGGCCAGTTATCCTTGCTTTTTTCTGATCTCCTGTTGTATGGAACAATTGTTTTCTCTCCTTTAATTTTCAGTCTATAAATTTCCTTTCAAGTTAAATGTGTTTTTTTATTAATTTGAAGGTAGTAAAATACAACAGAACAGGATGGAATAAAGCCAATTGAGACAGTGTAGTAAAATTGGTACAGAACTTCACAGCAGGTTACTGGGATAACAGTAATAGGTACCATAGTATATCTTATTATCTTTACAATAGTTGTTCTTTCAGTCAGGTATAGCAAAATCAAAGGAAATACAGAATATTATAGAACTTATCAAAACAGCATATTGAATAGAGCAATACCATTAATCAGGACAAAGGAAAACAGTGATAAAAATATTTGCCTTCAAAGAGATGGTAGAAGGAAATACCTCTTATTTGCTATATTACATATGGTCAACTTCCCAAGAGATGCTCAGATCTCTGGCTCCCACTTGCTAATGGGGGGTGGAGATGGGAGGTTAGATTCTCAGCCCTCACTCCAGTAGGCTCACAGCTGCTTACCAGGGTGGCAGACTGGTTGCTCAGTTTCCCAGTGCCCTAAGTTCCAACCTGGTGCAGATCTCAGGAGATGCTGCTGCTTCTCGCACTGGGGTGACTGCAGCTTGCCAGACCACAGCCACTTACCAGGGCAGCAGACTGGTTGCTCGGTTTCCCAGCACCTAAGTTGCAACATGGCGCGGATCTCAGGAGACACTGCTGCTTCTCATGCTGGGGTGGCCGCGGCTTTCCAGACCACAGCCACTTACCAGGGTGGCAGGCTGGTTGCTTGGTTTCCCAGCCTCTTTTTTCTTGTTTTCTCGCTGTGTGGGACTGTGGGACAATGGTCACAATAGGAGGACCTAAGAAGAGGTGGCAGGTCCTTCCATTCAAGGACTGCTAGCCTCATCAGGTACTAGTAGTGAGTGAAGTGAGAAATTTGCATTAAATTTGAATATGTGTTTGCATCTACCTTGCCAAGTCTGTGAGGCTGAATCCTTGGGCACTTTTCAAGCATTTCAGGGCTGTCACCCTTAAGATTGCAATTTCCTTTTTATCTTCTCTGCTTTCTCACACACTGGTGTTGACTCTGAGGCTCTCATTATGGAAGTTAAATTAGAGAAGGAAAGGATGACTGTGAGGAGGTATGAGAGCAAGGAGAAAGAAGTCAGAGTTATTGCCACCCATATCAGGGTACAGCCTGGAGAATCCACTGCAGTCCCTTGGGGCTGGAGCTTGGAGCTATTGGAAGGCTGTTAATTCAGAACATTGAGGGACAACTGTGTGTTGAGAAGCTATTTTATGCTATACCCTATCTTGGGGAAAGAAACACAAGCAGAACTTGCTTTCAGGCTGCTCATGATGGAAGGGTAGACTTCTCCCAGGGTGGTATTCACTGGCTCTGTGTAGGGTTCAACAGATGTACAAAGGTGGGAGGAAGTGACCAGTGTCCTCTGACTGGGAAAGGAGAGTCTGAAAAGCTTCCTAGAAGAGTTTATGAGTTGAGGCTTGACATATACCTTGAAGCATGAGTGTCCCTCAGGTGGGCAGAGAGGAGAAGAACATCACAGAGGAGTGGAAATTTGAACAAAAATGTGGGAACGGGGGATAGCTCAGTTGAGTCTCAACCAGGTAAAGGTGGAATGTGTGAGACTGGGGTTAAGGAAGAAGCAATAACAGACAAGGCTCTAAACTAGATCAGACCCCAAAACCCCTACTGAGGCTGGTCTGGGGAGTTATAGATTTAAATAGCAGATGATGTGGACCCGTGTTAATCATCTTTCAGTTGCTGTGATTAAATATTTGAGAAAAACAACTTATGAGGAAGAAAATTTTATTTTGATTCACAGTTTCAGAATTTTCAGTCCATTGTCATTTAACTCCATTGGTTTGGGAGCTTTTAGCAATACAATGCATCATGGTAGAAGCACTGGGAGGTGTTTTACTTTATGGTGGATGGAAACTAGAGAGAGAAAGAGAGGGAAGAGGAGGACGGAGAGCAGAGAGGAGAAGAGAAGAGAGGTAAAGGGACAGAGAGACAGAGAGGGAGAGAG
>PVJX010031016.1:0-21570 GCA_004027295.1 Dolichotis patagonum
TACCTTGCTGTGGTTGGTGTTTAGATGGCCCCCGGAGCCTCATGTGGTCGTGGGGCTGCTTCGGAGGTAGCTGAATCTAGAGTGTGAGATTGACCCATAGGGCAATGCTGGATTCAGGGTGTTGGGATAAGGGCAGGTGGCTGCTGGATCAGTCCACTAACTGGATTGGCACCGCCCTAATCCGGGTGGGTTGGATACCATATAAGGGACAGAAAGAGGCTCGTCTCTCTCTCCCTCTTGTTGCTTTTGCTGTCTGCTGAACATGAGCTATTTCTCTCCTGTGATTTCTCTCTGCCAGCCTACCCTGCCTCGGAGCCAGCCGATTATGAACTGAAACTTCTGCAAACTGTGAGCTAAATAAATGTTTCCTAATTTAACTGGGCATCAGGTACTTTGTCTCAGCAATGAAAAAAGTAACTCAGACATACATCATAGCACATAATTCCATTCAGCTGAAAGCACAGAGTAGGGAAATCTCCAGAGACAGGAGGAAGGTGCGTGGTCTCAGGGCTAGCCGAGCAGAAGGCTGGGGCGTTGGCGTGGGGTGCAGGAAAGTGGTGCTTGGAAGACGTAAGGTTTCCTTTTGTGGTGATGACAAAACCTAAAGCGAGTGCAGTGCAGCGGTGTTTGCGCAGACTTGTGAATCTGCTAAAAGCCTCGGACTCATGCGCTTCAGAAAGGATAATTGTCATGGTAATGTGAGTTATAGCTCATAAAATCTCTACCTTGTCACAAGCAGAGCTTATAATTCCAATTTTATCTATTTGTGCTTCTCTCTGTGCCCATGTGCAAACCTTGTGCATATTTGTGTTTGACAGTTTTCAAAAAAAAAATAAAAAGAAATCTGATTCTTAGCACACGGTTAGGTTCATGGCGAAACGGAGCACCGAGTGCAGGGCGCTCTGTGTACTCGCCTCGCCAGCACACACCCGTGTCGGCGGTTGACGCTGGAGACGCACTTGTGAGGACTGTCCAACCCACCTTGACACCTCATTGGATGGTGTACATACACCATTACAGTGTCAAACAGCAGTTTCACCGCCTTAAAATTTTGCCACGTCCTCCCTGGTCACTCCGCCCTTCCCCTTAATGCCTGGAAATAGTGCATCTTTTTAACAAAGTTGCCTTTTCCAGGGTCGCATAACTGGGATGCATCCTGACCGTCTTCAACTTCTCTAAATTTTGAATGAGTCTCTTTGGGTTGACCTCATTCATTTCGTAATACACGCTCCGGTTTCTCCGTTGCTTTTCATGGCCTCGATGGCTCAGCTTTTCTCAGGACTGAATCGTAGTCCATCATCGGGAACTGCCCCCCAGGTTCTCCATCCGTTCACCCCCTGAAGGATGTCTTAATTGCTTCCATTTTTAAAAAAATAAATACACTCGCTCTAAACACTTGTGTGCAGGTTTTTGCGCAGACAGAGTTTTCAACTGTGGGTAAATACCAAGGAGCGCAGTTGTTGGATCAGATGGTAGGAGGTCTTCTAAGGATGGATCAGATGGGAAGAGGGCTTCTAAGAAGGTGCCAAGCTGTCTTCCAAGGTGGCTGGGCCGTTTTGCCTTCCCACAGGCTGTGAGTGAGAATTCCTGTTCCTTCCACCCCCACCCGAGACAGCACCTCCCAACGTTGTGTCCTTGGCACTGTTGTGTTTTTTTTGCAGTGCCCTGGACATCGGAACACCCAGACTCTCCCCAGGGAGCTGTGGGCCACTCGCCCATTACTTCCAGGTGAGCCTGCCCTGGCCACTGTGCCCGGGGAGGTTTCTCCTCTGGCCACTGTGATCTTTTCTACTCACCTACTGGTTTCTTCGGTTTGGGGAGCCGTGTTCTCGCCTAGTGACCGAGTTTCTGGTAGAGACCCGAGAAGCCGGTTGAGTGATCGGTTTGCTCAGCCTTTCCAGCGGGCCCTGAGACCTCCGAGCCACTGCACCCAGGACGGGAGACCGGAAGTCAGTCTGCCCGTTGCAAAAGTCATCTATGAAGGAATTAACTGTGATGTTCCCGTTCAAGCCCAAGCTAAACACATAATTGAGAATATCAGCTAAACAGCTTTTAAAAACTTTCCTGTTTCTTTTCTTTTTTTCCATGTTGTTGAATTATAACGTAACTGAGGAGGGTCAGGGAGAAAGCGCGTGCTGGCAGCGGTGAAGCGGGTGGTTGGAGGACGCGGCAGGCCGGCTCTCCCACGCAGAGCTCCGGCTGCAGAGCGCCCGCTCCCCTCGGGCCCTCCGGCCCTGCTTCTTGTGCGCCTCCCGCGCAGGGGCAGCGACACTCATGCTCTGAACTGAAGCGGCCGATGTTCGCGGCTGACGGCAGGGCTTGGAGCCCAGCTGTCCGGCAGCTGCAGCCGGAGCCGGACAAGGTTCCTCCTGGGGTCTCGGGACAGGCATCTCCGAGTCTCCACCTGTGGAATGGCAGCTGCTGTGAGAATGACTCGGTGACATTTCCTGCAAAGAGTGTTATTTTTCTGTTTGGTGAAGTTAGCTCTCGTGCTATCTAGAAAAAGGCTAGTTTGGGTGTTTTGTTTTGTTTTTTGAGACAGTGTCTCACTGTGTAGTTGAGGCTGGCTTCAAGCTCACAGTGCCCCTTCTGCCTCAGTCTCCTGAGTATTGGGATGACAGGCGTGCACCACCACGCCTGGCAAGTTGGGTATGTTTTTAAAGTCTAAATGCTTCTTGAGAAACAGCAAAGCTGGGTGTGCACGGTACCAACGCTTGTGATCACAGCTACTCAGGAGGCTGAGGTGGGAGAATCAAAAGTTGAAGGGATCTTGTCTCACACTAAAATCAAAAGAGCTGGGCTGTACAGGCTGGTGGCAGAGTGCTTGCCTAGCATACATAAGGCCCTAGGTTCAGTCTCCAATATGTTCCCTCTGACCACTCCCAGAATCTAGGATGGGATGGGAGAGATGTGATGTGAAATAGGGTGTTTGGAATGATTCGGCACAATCCTGCTGTCTTGGGTGGGTTTATGAGGAGCTCTCCCCAAAGAAGGGATGGACACCTGAACTCACCCTTCGTCCCCACTCACCATTCATTCATCACAGAAAGCATTTCCGGAGCTTCGCTGTGAGGCGGGTTTGTTAGGCGGAGGCAAAGGCAGGGAAGAGACGTTAGCGTCAGGAGCTAAAGCTTCACGGCTCCGATGAAGAGATCAGGTCGGCCATGGGCAAAAGAACGAGGCCCTTTATGGTCCAGCTGGCGAGGGCCAGGGTCTGCTCGATCCTCACAGCAGTTCTGGTCTTGCAAGGCAGCTCCGGGAGGAGTTTTTATTGCTGGAGGGGGCCCTTCTGCACCCTGAGCTGCTGATTTCCGCTCGAGGTGTGGGTCTTGTGGAAGATCAGCTGTCAATCTCTTATCTTCTCGTCCCCAGTCTGGAAGGGGAATGAGACAGAGCAGGGACATTCGGGACTAGTGAGCCTGGCTACCTTTCGACACACAGGCTCCCAAATGCAGAGGGGCCGAGGATCTGACTGCAAGTTTGGAGATAGCGAAGGAGACAGCTCCAAAGCAAAGGTCAGGCTTTGCTCTGTTCTCAGCCACCTACCGTTTGCAGGCCCAAATGAAGAGTCGTGATTTCTTAGCAAGAACTTGCTTTTGGGTTCCTGACAGTCTCAGAAGGAAACATAAGTCATGCTTTTAGTGAATAAGAAGTTAAGGACCCAGGGGTGTTTTCCTGTGTCCCAGGGTGGTCTCTGTCTGCATCATTGCCATCTGGAAGAGAAGCCAACATCCTGTTGGAGTCATTGTCACATCTGGCCTGGAAGTGGGTAGGAGGGAAGGAGATTGCAAAGGACCAGGTTAGAGTTGGAGAAAGTGGTCAGCAGGGGTCGATTGAGTTTGCAGCCAGCCAGTTCCGGATAAGACCTTGTAGGTGGTACCTAAGGAGTGGACCAGGTGAGTCGATGTACACACAGCTGTGACAGCCCCCCAAGCACACGACAGCCCTGTGTCAGTGATGCCAAACTGCTCCTGGGGTGCACCCACCCCTGCCCTGTGCATCAGCTCCCCGAGCAGCACAACGCCACCTTCAATGGGGTGTTGGGGGGGCACCCGGCTGCTTGCGAGGCGGGGAGCCTTCCTTTTGGTCTTGTCCTTGGTGTGTCTGTTTATTTTTCCAGCGCCAGGGACTGAACCCTGGGCTCTGCATGAGCTGCAGCCCTTTTTAGTTTTTCTTTTGAGACAGGGTCTTGCTGCCGAGTTGCTGAGGCTGGCCTCAAACTTGCTGTCCTCCTGCCTCGGCCTCCTGGAGGGCTGGGGAGACGCTGCTTCTTTTGACGTACAGTGTCAAGCACGGGTCTGTGCACCCCACATCTGTGGTACACAGCAGGTCTGCAGGATCGGAATTTCCCGGGAGGGGGCAGTGAGGAAAGGCCTCCCCGGGAGGGTGCGGGTGAACCGTGTCTAGGAGGGTAGGGGTGGGGTGGGCTGATCCCCACACGGGACTGTGCACCACAGCAGCACCAGCGGTGGTGACTGCGGGGTGCAGGGATGTTTTGTGGTCGGCGAGGAGGGCACCCCACCGCCCCCACCACAGGGAGCAGCACCACCCGCTTTGCTCCTCCTCCCAACCCGAAGGCCGTCTGTGTGAGATGTTCCTCGGGGCTTGGGCTCTGCCGTGCACCTGCTGTGTGGCTCTGAGCCAGCCGCCGACTTCTCTGAACTGGGCCCTATAAACTGGGAACAGTAAGGCGACTGTGCAGAAAGCGCCCGGCCGCGGTCAGCTCCGTGGCCCTGTGAATGTCACAGCCCTCTGTGAGCCGGGCGGGCGGTGGTCTCCCAGCAGCTTAGCTGTGCTCTGTTCCTGGGGCCCTCTCTAGCACCCCACACTCACAGAGGGGAGAAGCCAGGAGATGGGCACCCCCGGGAGTGGGGCCAGACTCTGCTTTTGGCAAGCTTGTGTTCTGAGGATGGGAAATTCCCAGTTGTGCTTGATCTTTCTCCTGCAAACCAGGAAACTCCTTTGGAAGGGACCGAGCAGGGCGCTACGTTAAACCATAGCTCCTGGTTTACTGGTGGGGCGCAGGAAAAGATTGAGAAGGGGAAAGGGGTCGATGAAAGGGGAGGGAAGGAGAGGCAGGGGCTGAGGGGTGGTGGGCCCTGCCCGCCCTCCCAGGTGCCCACGCCATGCGGCCTTTTCCCTTGTTTGTGACCAGCAAACTCTTGCCAGCCGAGTGCAGAACATTGCTGCTGCAGATTATTTGCTCTCCAGGTTTTTATAGACTTCTTCTTTCACTCCTGAGTGTGCAGATAGTCATGCAGGAAAAAGTGAGCAAAACAAAGCAGACCGTCTCGCCCATGCAGGAAGCAAGTGGGAAACCATCATTAAAATAATAGCACCCCTTAGCATTTTCCCATGGGGCCCAGCAGCTTCATGGGACAACCTATGACGTGTTGGGATGGTCTCCACTTTTCAGAGGGAGAAATGGGGGCTCAGGGGGTCAGGAGACTTGCTACGGACAAAGCCACACTGACTGGTATTGATTCATTCTGCCACCAGAGCCCTCCTCACTCTTTTTGCACCTGTGATAAACGGCCAAGGCTGGTACCATGTCTGACACGTTTATTATTCCACAGTCATATGTTTGTGCCACCTGTGGGAACATGGTACCACTCCTTCCCCCAGTAGGCAACAGTGCAGATGCCGAACGAGACAAAATTAAGTTCATTCTACAATAAACTGGGCCGTCTAAGAAAAGCTGCTTACCCTCTCTGAGCTGTAGTTTGTCATCTCTAAAATGAGGAACTAGGCTGAGCTTCTGGGTTAGCAGACTAAGACCAAAGAGATCGGTCACCAGGCACATTGTAGGAGGCTCCGTCAGTACTTTTCTGAAAGGACGCTGAATGGACTAGAATTTATCTTTATTAGTTGTTCTAAATATATATATTCGTGGTCCATACATTTCCAATATCATTGCTGTTGAAGAATTCCCCAGCACTTTCCATCAGCTTTCCCAGAATTACCTAATTAAATATTTGTTAAAATTAGAGTGTAAATTTAATGTCCTATATCGTCTGAGACAGTAGCAAAGAACCCAGTTACCCTATTAGAATCAAAACTAGGGAACTAGATAAAGACGTTTCTGACAGTTTCTGCCTCCTCAAGGAAGCCGTAATGATGTGACATCATGATTAAGAGTGTAAATTCTAGGGTCCATAAGACCGAGTTTGAATTTCGGATCCTTGATGCTTTGGCTTTGTGACCTCGGTTATCCGTAGTCCTCGGCTTCAACTTTGCTAAATCGGTTGGGAATCTCTCAGCTGTGATAGGCAGCCACCAGAACAAAAGCCACAGAGAGGAACCAGAGAGCTTATTAATTTTCCTGCCCTGAAGGCAGGTCAGGGGCAGGCTCAAGAATGTCCTGACTGGAGATTCTCTTAGCCTTGGGTTATGGTTATGGGATACCTAGTCTGGTTCTGCTGCTTCTGGAGGCAACAAAAACAGACAAGGGTCCTTTTTATGGTAACACACCCGCCCAGATCCTTCCTGAAGTCCTTCTGAATCTTGTCATGTGGCCCCCTTAGGAGCCAGCCTGAGGAAGGGTCCAAGGTTGGGGGAGGGGCGGGGCTCTCGGGAGAATGAACGGGGTCACAAATATCGAGGTTGTGGCACCAGGTCTGACTTTGTCACCTCACTCACAGACACAAGAGGAGGCACGTCTGCAGCCCTGGAGTGTTTGAATTGGAAGAGGGACACTGATGCTTGATCCCAGAGTTCTGCTGGGTAGGGACAGGGCAAAACCTGCTTTTCTGCTGCACTGGAATCTCCCTGAGGGCAGCCTCGCTGGTTATTCCAGCTCGATGCCTACACGGTGCTGCAGAATGCATAATTTAGTGCCTGAATGCGCGATGACAATTTAATGCATTTCTCTAATGTTCTGTCATTATTGCTTTCTCAAAAAAAATATTCCCTTAGTGCCTATTAAATTAGCATCAGGACAGAAGAGACAGAAAGCTAGAACTTTTGTCAGTGTGCTGGGTATCACTTGCTGTGTTTAAAAAAAAATGACTCCAAATATAGCAGTTTAAAATAAGAAAACATATCTTATCTCGTACAGTTTCTGAAATCAGGACCCTGGAGGACTAGACGGCTGGTGCTGGCTCCAGGGCTGTCCCCAAAGATGCAAATGAGATGAGGGCTGAGGCTGGGGGCCCCTGACCAGAGTGGGACCGCGAGTATCAGTGAAGATGTCCTTTCTGATCAACCATGAACGTCGCCCAATGTTGCTCCCCTAATCATCTCTTTCTTAGAAACGTGTCACTAGCTCAGGCCTCCACACAAGAGGAAGAGAAATGGACCTCTCCTTTTGAAAGAGCGAATGCCGAGGTTGTGGGGACACATTTGAAAGAACCTCCCTTTGACACGATCGGGACTGAACTGCCGGCATCCAGAGCTGCTTGGTGCACACAGTAGGTGCTTCTCTGGCAGCAAGTTCCTAGTTTAGAGGTCTTCAACCCTACAGCTTGGAGGGTCTCATTAAGAAAAAGAACACAAAGTTAAATAGAAAAGTTAATGTTTATATAGAGCAAAAGAAGAAAATACTGTGCATCACAAAAACTTAAAAGCTGAAAAATATGACTAATATTAAAAAGCCCTGGAAAATACCATGAATTTTTAAAAAATGAGGTAAGTGTCTGACCTTTCCACTGATATTTTTTCCCCTATGTATTTTGGCTTCATACCTTTTGATTGCTTGTTCATTTGACAATGATATTGAATTATCATTTTCATAAGGAGACTACTAAAAAAGATTTAATATTTCCTCCACCACAATATGTTTTTTAAAAATTATTGTCAGTTTAGAAAAGTTTCACTGGGTGTCACTGCTTGTTACCGGCCAGATGTGAATGTTGAGGATTGCTGTGTTAAATTTGAGAAAATGTGTGTCAGGTTTCTCATGTGACCTCCCTGGTTTTGGGGCTACTCAGGTTTTCTTAGAGATGCATCTTACAGCCTCAGGAACTAAGCCGTCCTCTCTGGAGTGGTCCCATGTGCATTGTTGTCTCTGTCAGTGCCAATGATCAGGTTAAGTCCAGAGGTTAAGTCCGGAGGAACTTCCTTGCTTTGCCTGGGCGACCGGAACACTTTTCTTTATTAATTAGGAGATGCCGTCTCTTTATTACTTATTAGTAAATAGCTTATTTGTTACTTTGTTCACAACTGCCTGTCCTTCTTCATGGTGTGACCTCTGCTCTCTTGTGCCCCAAGCTCACCAGATTTCAGTGGGTTAAGGTGGATGGGAGGCTGTCAGGGGCCTCCCAGATGTGTTCAAAGTCGAGCCAAATATTAAAGATGAACGCCCTGTTTGGGGCGCCAGCGCACTGAAACCTCAGCGTCAGGATCCGTTTACATGGCTTTGTTTTTCTCGTTGGTCCTTTCTTCTGGGGAGCTGGAACCCAGGACCTGGTGCACAGGAGGCTGGCACCCCACCACGAAGCCTCAGGCCTGGCTCCCAGAATGCAGTGTTACGGGTATTTCTTATTGCTGTTGGTACTGAGGACCAAACTCATGCCCTTGCGCTTGCCAGGCAGGCGCTTGTGCCGCTGAGCTATGTCTCCGGCCCTGCAGTGCTGCGGGAACATGGCAGTGCTTACGAGTTTGCCGTGCGCAGTCCCTATGGCCCGGTGCTCAGGCCGAGTCACCATGGTCACCTACAAAGCCTACAGCACTGGCCGCTGGGCTCTTTGCAAAACACCGCCCACCTGCGTCCATCCTATGGCAGTAGGCAGCGGTCACCCTCAGCCTGGCTGAGGCCACCAACGTGTTTAGTCCCTGGGACACCAAGAGCCGCCTCCCTGCTGGTCCCTCCGCCTCCACATCCTTCTCTGTCCTAACATCTTTTTGTCTAATGCTGGGCATTCTTCGGACAGCGTCGCCTAACTGGAGGACCCCTCTGTGGCTGTCCGTCGTTCCTTCTTTATTTTTGTAGCGCTGGAGAGCCACCTCTGGGCTTTGTGTGTGTGCTGTCCCAGGAGCTCCCCGCCCGTCCTTCTGTTTGTATTGGTGTATGTTTGTGATATGTCCTGGGTATGTCCATTATAGGCGCTTTGCATCCAAATAAATCCTCTTTAGTGTCCCCCACCTCCCAGCTGTCTCTCCTCCCTTCCTCGCTAGCTCCTTTAGCACTCCCAGAAGGCCCATCTCTCCGGGTCCCTGTCTTACTATCATTCTGCACCCCAGTTTCCTGTTCTTTTCCAGCCTGATCCTGCCTGTGGATTTGTCTTCTGGTTTGAAGTTATTGTCCCCAACAGAACTGCAGGTCTCACTATGGGAGGTCAGAAGGGTCTGCAGCCCTTGACCTGACCTGGAATCACACTGTGGGAGCGTGGGCAGGTCACGTGACCTTTGGACTCCTCCAGTTTCTCATCCATAGCGCGGACATAATCGCAACAATGATCACTTTGAGTTCTGGAGGTTAGACATGTTGATATAAATAAAGTGCTAAGAACCATGCCCGGCCAGTGGTAAGCACCTGGAAAATGTTAGCTATTAGTATTCAACGTTGTGTCTTCCAGATGGAGCGCAAAAGAACTCGGCATGTAGGCATCTCCTTCACAAGTGCGAGATTTTCTTTCTGGAGTGAAGCCCTTGTGAAATAAAGGCTTTATCTGCTTGAATAAACAAAGCGAGTATCTCATGGCTCTTTGATTCTTTGCACCTACGCTGCTGCCTAAACACGAGGGGCCCTGAGCTGCATTCAGCACGTGGAAGCCGGTGATTGACCCGGTGACTGACCTTGATTTACAAGACGAAGACTAATCAGCTGCTCCGGTACTTGGATTATTAAGACCCCCCCATATCTGTATGTGGGGGCGCAGCCCAGAGAAAGACTGTCAGTGCTCGCAGGCTGTGCTCTTGTCCCTCTGTTCCTGCCACCGTCATGCCACCGAACAAATCATCTCCAAGCTCCATGGCTCGAAGCTTTCTCTGCCTGCTCGGACAGAGGCATCCGTGGCTTGGCTGGATTCCTCTTTTCTGGCTGCTCCAGGTGTCTTTCACCCTCCTTGGGGAGCAGTTACCTGCAGCCTGGGCCCTGTCTCTGGAGCACAGGTGCAAACCCCACCCTGCAGACCACTGTGTGGCCCTGTTTGCCTGGGCCTCCTGACGTCCTGTGGACCAGAGCCAGCCACGTGGCCACTGCCACCCTCTGGGGCAGGGAAAGTGGGAGGGGAGGGGAGGTCACATTTCCTGAACACTAATCCAGCCTATCTCAGGGGACTCGTATCTAAATAAAAATTTAAACAGAGATTAAACTAGAGCATAAACTCTAATTGTGCCTTTCAAAGGGACTAAACCATGTGTACACATTGAGATTAAAAGTAAATTTGAGCTGCATGGGGTGGCACACAACCTGCCATCCCAGCACTCTGGGAGGCCGAGGCAGGAGGATTAAAAGTTCAAGCCCAGCCTGGGCAATTTAGTGACTTTGTGAGACCCTGTTTCAAAATAAAAAAAGAAAAAGAAAAACAGTAAAGGGCTGGGGACAAAAAACCCAGTATGGACAAAAACCAAAGCCAAAACCAAAAGAAAGAAAGAAATAGCAACACACCCAAAATATTGAATGATCTGGTCATGTCATTTGACTGACACAGGAGGGGTGCCATGGTATTCCTCGCCCTTCTGTGAGGGATTAGTATGCACGTGAGGGGAATCGGTGCATTATCATGGCAGCCTAGATAGAGCAGGGATTTAAGAAAGTCTGTGCAGGGCAACTTGTAAATTCTATAAGGAAACGGCAATTGCATTGGAAAACTGCTTTGCAGAGACGCAGAAAGGTTCTAGGCGCAAAACTGTAGACCAAGTGGGAGGTGTGGCGGTGCAGGGGGCACACAGCTTCTGGTGTGGGCGCCCCCCCCATCCCCTGTCTCCAAAGCAGGCTACAGCCTCTGGATTTTCTGGGGTCTCCATCTCCCCAGCCGAGTAAATGGAATCACTTTCTCAGCCTGACTCTTGCTCCTGCCTGGCCCCTCATCTGCAGACAAGTAAATAAACAACTGAATGAATGGGAGATAAAAAGCAGATAAAAGCGGCTGTCAGAGTTTACCGTTTGCCTTTCTCCACTGTTGAGGCAATGATCACACAGTCACTCGGGAGTCACTCGGGAGGAGCTTGATGGGTTTTATATACCTGTGGGTCTAGAAATATCCGCCGTCTATATGTTCTCATAGATAGAGAGCGGGGCGGTGCTCTCTGCTCAGCAAATGTGCTCTGACACAGACGTAACTCTGCAAATGGGGGAAGCTCAGAGTCTACCAAGATTCGTTCTCCCAGACCTCAGGACACACGCACAGTGCCACGAAGGTCAATACTTGGCAATCAGTGTTTTCAAGAACTTCCCTTGGAGGGGCTGGGGATTTAGCTCAGCGGCATAAGCGCCTGCCTTGCAAGCAGGCAGTCGTGAGTTCGATCCCTGGTACCGATAAAAAAAAAAAAAAAAAAAAAAAAAAAAGAACTTCACTTGGGGTCAAGAGAGCTGTGTCTTCACCTGTGTCCCCGCTGGGTGTCTAACTCCCGGCTAGCACTGTATCTTCATAGACAGATGAGAACTCGGGACTCAGGAGCCACCGAGCCTGGCTCTGAAAACTCTACCGTGTTTTGTGGGAGGACAGGCTTGTGCTGGAAGGCGGTTACACAACTGTCCCTTGATGGGACCCGTCCAAAGCCAGCCCGGCGGGCGAGTGCATATCCATATGGCTACTGTGTCTTCATCCCTTATGCCGGAATTAACCTCAGAGGACACTCCACTTCCAGGTTACCCCTGTGAGAATTATTTGTGTTTTTTTTTTCTTCCCAGTCTGTTTTCCTTTAGTTATTTAGGGCAGGGTTTTCATTTATTCCATGGCTGGAATAGGTCACCTGGAGTATCAGGTGCCTCTGATTTGAAAACCCTCACACGTAGGCCCACTGGTTAAACACAGAGACCAAGTCTTACAAGCTAATGATAAAGCTTCAGGCAGCCTGGGTGTTGGGAGGGGCCTAATTATCCGTGATTTTTACAGTGGGATCTGCAGATTACACAGATAAGGTGTCTCCTTTCTGTCTGGTGCTGGTTACACACTGGCAACCTTAATTGGATCATGACTGTTAGTTTCCCTGGCTTTAAATCTGGGCACTGGAAGCTTCCATTTGGGTTTAGAGATTTATTGTCTGTGCGGAGATCAGGATTGCTCTGATGTTTGTATTTTAGCCTGGAGATGTGTGAAGGAAAGGCCAATTAGATAGCTGTGAAAGACAAAGAGGCCATTTGCTTTGAAAAGTTTCACAAGGCAGGTTTTAAATTTTACTTTTTTGTCTTTTTAACATGGAGGGCACTTCTGCCTTTTTTGGGGAAAAAAAAACATGTAAGAGAATCTTTTTACAGATAGAGCAGGGAAAAAGAGCAGGAGCATTTCTAGAGCAAACTTTAAACGGCTTCCAAAGAAACTTGGCCCTGTCTTCTGAACTGCTAGCTGGGAGAACAAATGCAGCAAGGGAAAGTTTGACTCGACTTCCTCGGCGATTTGTTTATATCATCGGAGCAGAAAGACTCTCAGGGCTCAACGCCCCACTTCCTGAATGAACAGAGAGGCACGCTGAGCTCATTGAGAAGTGCCAGGCGATCTATCTATGGCAGGAATCCCCAACAACCTGGGCTCAAAGGGCAGGGGAAGAATGTTTCTCAGCTGGACGAGGGAGCTGCAAAATCCCAATGGCGAGTGTCACCGAATACCTCCCCACCCCCTCCTCTGGGCCTCCGACGGCCGGTGGGGGAGCAGCTCTCTGCTGCTCTGCGGCTGCTTGAATCCAAGACAGTGTTTCAGTCATTCGAATTCCAAGACAGCAGTGGTAGCAATGGAATAGTGTTGAAATGAAGGCCCAAGTCAAACTGAACCAAAGTGATAAGGTTCTATTGACCCCCCTCCCCCGTGGTAAGTAGGCTGTTGTAACAACCAAACCAGTTAGGCAACTTTTTTTTTTTTTCCTTTTCCTCCGTCAGGTACACACTGAACCACTGGTGGTAATTTTGGGACTTTAAGAGATACTTGTTTTTCTCTCTCTAGGTTCTTCTGGGCAGAATGCCTGTATTCTCCTCCCTTAAAAAAACAGATCGAGGTTCCTTGAGCTCATTTGATTATCGCTGTTAGCTTCCTGCAGTGGTGTTTGTGTGTGTGTGTGTGTGTGTGTGTGTGTGTGTGTGTTCTCAGGACTTCAATTTACAAAAACCTCAGCCGTTCACTTCTTCATGAATCCTCACCTGTCTGTAACTTGGTTTGATGTCTGCCGCCCCTGGCCCGGGAAGGAGGATGGTGAAATTGGTGGGGAAAAGGTTTACACCAGACACAGCTCAGGGATCCAAGCCGCTCATTTCACTGGCAATTGGTGCCCCAGAGGGGATTGCACAATGTGTGTATGGGACAGACAGATGAGGGGTGCACCCGTGGGGGGGCAGAAAGGGCTGATAAAGGGGCCAGGCGAGGCTGTTTCTTTCCTCTCAAAGGTAGAACCTTGTCACTGTCTACACTGCTGGGTGAATCACAGCCCAGAGCCCCCGGTAAGAGGCAAAGCCACTGCCCAGTGAGGCTAGAGGCTATCTGAAGGATGGACAGTGTGTCAGGCCGTGTGATGCAAACGCCATGATTTCTCCAGGGAAGTTCTTCCTCCAGTTTGGAGTGCAGGGTCCAATCATCGCTATCCTCAGATCCCTGATTCCTGCCAGGCTTCCCTGGGTGTTTTCAGGAAGAAACTTGGGTCATCATTCGAATGCTTCAAGCACTCGGAGTTCAATTAGCCCTCTTTGAACGGCCCCTGACGGTTGGTTAAATATGGGTGGAAAGTGCTTTTTAAAGTGGAACTGATTTCAGGGGGTGAGGTAACTTAATCTTCTGAGCGCTGAGACGCTGAAAACGCATGTTTTAACAGAACCATTACTGGAAGACACGGAAGCTGTTTTATTCTAGGCTCTTCTGTTCATCTCCGTTTTATAGACACAGCAACGTTTGAAAATACAAAGGGCTCTTCTATAAGGAGGACACTTGGCTATTCTTCATGAAGGTTCCCCTTGTACTTTTATAAAATGTTTACAGGGTTCATAAGTATGCTTTTCCGTCCCTGTATCTTCTAAATGGCTCGACTATTGCTGCCGGCTTTTATTCGCGAATCATTGAAATTGCTTTGAATGGAGCAAGTGTAGCTTTTGTTTCCCCACTGAACTGGAAACAAAAGACCCAGGGGAAGAAGTTTACTTTGCTTCTGAATGTCATATGCAGATGAGCACATTGTTGATAACTGAAACTAAGGATCTGAGGGCTTTTTGAAGCCTTAGAAGAGAAAGAATATTCGGATAGTTATGAGATGGATCTGAATTGCCCTGTGGTTTCCGAGTATCCCATTGTGCTCTGGTCTGATGTGAAACTGTTTGAGTCGTACACTGCCACGTTATTATTCTTCCAGAATGACAAGGAACAGCCAACAGAAGGGGATCAGTGTCGACAGAGACAGAAGTTGATGTGCTGCATTTAAGGAAGAAAGAACTAGAGTGATCAGAGGGAAACAATACCCTCCAGTGCACCCGCCTTCTTAAGTACTCCCAACCCCTCCACACCCAGGACTCCTTGCTTGGTGCCCTGGACACCCTGGCCTTCCTTGAGTCCTGTGCACCCCGGGGTGCTGATGGGCACTCCAGCTCCTGCCCCTTAGTTGCCAGTAGCTATCCCCTCCCCTGTCATGACAAACAAAACTGTCCCCCAGCTCTGCCAGAAGTCCCCTAGAGTAGGGGTGGGGTGGGACCCTCTCTGGCTGAGTCCAGTGGAGCTGTGTGCTCCCCACTCCTCCTGTTCTGTTCAAAGAAAAGAGATTAACTCTGCCCAGCCAGGTAGAAAAAGCGACTTATTCCAAGACGGTTATTTTAAGCTGAGTCTATGAAGTTAAAACCAAAAGTGCGAAAGCTGAAGGGAAGAGAATAAAGCACAGGATGCAGAGGGGCCTCAGTGACCTTTGCTTGGGAGGGGCCCGGCGGGAAAGCTCGGCTTAGGGCCGGGTGTGGCTGGTGGTAGGGAGCTTGCCTGGTGTGCCAGAGGAGAGGCCGGGAGTTCCAACTCCCCTACTGAAAAAAAAAAAAAGACTAAAAAGGAAAAGAAAGAACTCCACAGACACGACCTGCCCTGCCGAGCGGCTGTGACGCGCAGCTCTCATGCCTAGCGCACAGCCCCTCCTGCTGGTGAGCCTCTCACGACCAGCCAGAGACAGCCACCAGTGTTTTCCTTGTGACCTTCGGGCAACACTCACTGATTTAATTTTCAAGGGATAAAAATGGGCATGTGTGGTAATAATCATTATACATTTATTCCGGGAGATACTGTTAGGATAATGAGTAAAAATCACTGTGAAGATTGTGAATGGGTGTGGCTGTAATCAACTGTGCGTGTGCGCGCGCGCGCATGCGCACACCAGGGCCTCACACAGGCTAAGCTCATGCTCCAGCTATGCGTACCTGGATCCTCTGTCCCCAATTTTTCTTTTTTCCAAATCCATTTTATTTTAATGAGGAAAAGTAAATTGTATAATATAATGTAATAAATACAGCTTTGTTCCTTTGCCATGTATAGTTCGAATTGATTGTTTCATCACATCTCACAAAGGGAGCCATGTCCAGACCCACCTAACCAAGCTCCTATAATCCTATGAGGCAGCAATCAATGTTTTTTGTTTTAAAAAGAAAGCTGTAAGTGGGGAATGCTAGCACACAGCTGTTCCCAGCTACTTGGGGGAGGGCCAGGCCGGGGGACTAGGAGTCCTAGGCCAGCCTGGGCCCCTTAGTGATTGAGACTCTGTTTCGAAATAAGAAAAATAAAATAAAATTAAAAGGGCTGGAGATGCAGCTCAGGGTAGAGTTCCACCTCCAGTATTGCAAAAGCAAAAAACGAAAACAAAAGAAGTTTCAAATTAGGAAACGTATTGCGCAATAGGAAGCCGGGACAGAGTACCAGGGCAGCCCTGCGCCCGCGCTGAACTGCTCTGGGTTCCAATGGTCCCAGCCCATCCCTCTGCAGCCCTTGGGTGGGAGATCACGCTGCTCACTTGTCGGGCTGGCTTGGTGCTTCCTTCACCCTCTTGTCCTCCCTCGCTGGCTCCCTCTCCCTTCCTTCCTTCCTTCCTTCCTTCCTTCCTTCCTTCCTTCCTTCCAGCGCCTGCTGTGATGTTCCCTCCTCTAACACCTCCAATAGTGAATGTAACTACAAAATACGCTCTGTAGGGCTGGGGGTTTAGCTCAGCGGCCTGTGCCTGCTTGGCAAATTCATGAGTTCGATCCCCGGCAACTCCCCCCCCCACACACACAAAAATAACTCTGTGTGCTCAACAAGACACTCATTTCCCTGGCTGTCCTTCATGGCACTTGCTATATATTTCTATGAGATATATTTGCTTTATTCTTTATTATAAATATCTTTTAAAAGCACCAACTGTTAAGCCATGCATGGTGGCACATGCCTATAATCCCAGCACTCGAGAGGCTGAGGCGGAAGGATCCATGCAGGTTTGAAGCCAGCCTAGGCTACAAAGTGAGTTCAAGGCCAGTCCTGAACTTTTCTGAGGCTCAAAAAAAAAAAAAAAAAAAAAAACAAAGCATCAACTATTATCTGGGCTGTGTCTCTCCAAGGGTTTGGTTTTAATCACCGGGGCCCAGAGCAAACCCTGGGACACTGCTGGCCCCCAGGACCTGCTGAAGTCCAGTGTTACTCTGAGGCCCCGTTGCTAACAGTTTGACGAGGAAAGATGAATTCTTGTGCTCTTTAAAAATCGTTGTCATCTTTGCAAGAGCAATATTATATTTAATATTTAATTCATTTGCTATGACAAATTAAATATTTCAGTCTACCATGTAGTTATGTTATGTAACAGGTTTGTATTTAGTGAAGTTTAAGGAAGAAAATAACAACTGCTGCTTGGCCTGCGGACCAGAGAAGCCCTGGTGACATTTACCTAAGTGATCAAACACGTTTAGAGTTAGAAATGTTTATAAAACAGTACAGCGCATTCCCCTATTGACTCTCCTGGTTCCTATCACAAAAGAGAAATCTTTGTAATCAGTTTCTCCCGGATTATCCCAGAAATTTTTCCTATGCCTATAGGCATAGATTTATTAGCAAAGCATACATTTTCTTAAATTGCTTTACACACACACACACACACACACACACACACGCACACTGACACACCCTACAGGAGCTTTGTGACTCCTGAGTGGTTTGTATTCCAGTATTTATTTTCACAACCATACGTGGATGAGTCTGCACACAGGAAGCCTCATTGCTATTCACTGAATAAATAATTAAACTGGAGCACATTTTTTTCTAACAGGACGCACCGTGATTTTATTAATATATTTGACCGAAACAAAATCCTTTGGTTTTTTTTTTTTCTAGTACAAGGAATCAAACTCAGGACTTTGTGCCTGCCTGGCTACTGCGCTACTCAGCTATATCCCTGGCCCCAAAATCCTTAAGCCAAGATTTATATTCAATAACCATTTATAGATTTAAAAAAAAACTCGATTGTGTATTAGGCGATCTGTCTGAATTATCTCATGTGACCCTCAAGCTAATCTCCTAAGGTGGCGATTTTAATTTCTGTTCTTCAAATGAGGAAATGGAGGTTCAGAGAAGTAAAAGTCAACTTACAGTAAGAATTGAGTATGAGGAGCAAGCTGTGTTCCCTCTTTCCACTCTAGTTACTTTTTAAAATTATTTTACTTTTATCAATTTCAAATCAGAGTGCTATGAACGTTTAAGCTTGGTTCTAATCCCAGTACTGCCCCCAGTCTGCTGGCAGGGACAATCAAGAGCCCAGGACTGTAAATAAACACTAATGAAAAACCTGGACCAAACTCACCCCCATCAACAAAAAAAAATCCACCTCCAAACACAAAAGAGAACTCTGCTGGTGCAGAAACGGATCCACATGACTTCCAAGAAGCTGCTTAGAAACACAGGAACCAAACACAGGAAGTGAGTTGTAAAAGGCACATGAAACGGGCAGCGCTGTCCTGGGGGCCACGGAAAGTGTGGTCCCGGTGACTCTTCAGCGGAGGGGCCGGGGTCGCAGGCTCACCCAGTGGCCGAGTTTGCAGGAAGAAATAGTCACAGGTGATTTGGTCAGAAGAAAAAAAAAGAAAGAAAGAAAAGAAAAGCCATTGAATTGGACACTGTAAATGGGTGAATCTTATGGCATGTAAATCAGAATTCAGCTGAGAAAGAACCAAGGGAGGGAGGGCAGGAGGGAGGAAAACAGAAAGAAGGAGAAGGAAACCCCGTGTAAATCCTGTTTTATTTGGTCAGCAGTCAGCCAGCACAGATCTGGGGCGTGTGTGTGTGTGTGTGTGTGTGTGTGTGTAAGCTGTGGTCTGTGAGTCTGGTGTGGAGCAGGATGTGGGGGTCAGAGGTCACTGCTTGGTCCCAGAACATGAGCTGAAGGCTCAAGGCTCAGGGGAGAGCAGGGCTGAGGGAGCCCAGCCTTTGCTCTGCGGGGACACCCCATCTTCCCGAAGCTGGGCAGCCTGCAAGGCTCCCCTCCCGCTCTGACCCGCTGTGTGGGTTCTGGTTCCATCTGCTGGGAGTCAGATGTACAGAGGCTGAGGATGAGGGAGAAATTACTTCCCAAAGACATAACTGCAGCCCCAGTGAGAGAGATGGGGGTAGGGGTGGGGGTGGATTTTCAAGGACAGAATGAAATTGACTGTATTTTCATCAAAATAGCAACAACCTTACACTGAAGATTCCTTAAGAAGAGCCATCAGTCGGCTGGGATCTAGGATGGGACCGGTCTAAAGAATCTCCACAGGAAACGGGCAGGGAGGGAGCTGCTTCCTGAGGAGCGAGGCCTTGTCCTTCTGTGAGGCAGGACCCACAGGTGTGGGTCACCTGCCTGCCAGGGCCCAGGTGAGACTTTACTCCCTCACACAGGTCCCTCACCACGGGACGAAGGAGAAGGCAAATAGGCAGCTGACTTCTAAAATTATCAACAACAACCAAATCAAGGGGGCACCCAGAGGGACTTTGGGTCGGGTCTGTCTGGGAAACTCTGGGTACTCTGGTTTGTCTGCTGCTCCGTGTATGTAAAATATTCGGGTAACCTTTAAATAAAAAGGTATCTCGCTTTTCCTGTTTCCTCATGAACTGCAAGCCTACTGTGACAGGAAGAGAGTGTGGATGCCTCTCTGCCCCAGGCCACCATTTTGCCATCTTTCTGGGCTTGGTTCACAGTGGCCTTAGCCAGGCGCTCGCTCCGACTACCTCAGGGGCATCCTGGACTCCTCTTTCTCACAGCCTCTTGCCCCTGCCTCCAAGACACGCCCCAGTCTGCCCAGTGGATCCCATCTCTGACAACCTTCCCGGGTCAGGGTCACGTCTTGACCGCCACAGATTCTGGGTAGGTTCCCTTACCTCTACTGCTCTCCCTGTCCCACAAATCCATTCTTCAAAGTCACCACGAAGAACAGTGGTGTCAGGTGATGACATCCCCCCCCCCGAAACCTCCCTGTCACATGTGAGGTAACACCAGGACGTGAGGAGGCGTCTGGGGCCAGGCAAGGAAATCCATGGACTTCTCTTTCTCATCTCCACCCTCTGTCGGCCACACTGGCCTTCTTTCTCTCCTCAGACGTGCTGGGTCATCCCTTCCTGAGGGTCTTGCTTTGCCTTCCTGTCACCTCCCCACATGGGCTGCTGTGTCTCCACCACAGGAGCCAGAGGGGTGAGGGTCTTGTCCATCTTCCCATGACCTCCACTTAGAGGTGTAAGAACAAAACGCAAGGCTGGGGGGTGGGAAGTAACACATGGTAGGCATGAACTTAGCAAAAAGCCATGGATTTTATCGCCAGCATCAGAGTAATCGTGACAATTCCAAATATCACATGAAGAAAGCCTAATTTCTGAACGCCCCCCGCAACAGTCTTCCTGTCCCTGGACACGGTGACCCTAGTAATTCAGGAACCCAGGCCAAAATACAGGCACACTCCACCCCCACCCCCATTCCACACTCGGTCTGCAGCCTCTTCTGTCAGTTTCCCTTCACAGTGTCCGAGGAGCAGGTGACAGTGACCTCCAACTGCCACTTGCATGTTGCTGGGCCCCCTTCCCGCTCGTCTCCAGAGCGAGGTTCTGTGGTTGCATCTTACGCCCAAATTTCTTTCCTCGTTATCCTGCGACTCCCCACATCAGAGTAAAGTTGGAAGCCCTCTGTGACCCCTCGCCTGTCTCCTGCTCTTTCCTTGGTTCCTTCCCTGGGACCCCTCCTCGGGGCCCCCAAAGCTGTGCTGTCCTGTCCCGCTATGAGGCTCCTGGCTGTCCCTTGTGCTCTCTCCCTGCCCGGGGCTCTGCCTGGCGAGGCCTTCTCTGGTGTCCCTGGTTAAGATGAGTTCCCCGGTGCAAACACCTCTTCAAGATGTCATATTTACTACTTGTCACCGATCTCCTTTTCACTCCTGGATCAATTCCACCAGGGTGACGACCCTTGTCCCTTGTCCCTGCTGCATCCTTATGACTTCTGTCTGCACCTGGCAGGTAGGGGGGCTCGTAGATATTTCCGACTGAGTGAGGTCATGATGGTGTTCATTTGGGGAAGGGCACGTGCCGAGGACTTAAATTCTCGTTGGGTGAATAAATGAAATAAAAGAAATTTAGGGGCTGGGGATGTAGCTCAGTGATAGAACCATGGCATGTGCAAAGCCCAGGGTTCGATCCCAGTAGTGAGAAAACAAGAAAAGGGAAGAGGGAAGGTTACCAAATCCATTCACTCGGTCAGCGAGGACACAGCCTGAGCTGGGGTTGAGTGAGATTCACAACCTGGTCCCTTGGAATGCAGTCTACTGGGGAAAAATCCACCGAGCAAATGGTCACAGAAACATGTCCTGCAAACAGGAACATGTCCTCTTCGGGGAGAGGAGACACGGGGTGCAGAGGTTCCGAGCACCTTGGATGAGTTTAGTCATTGCTTCCAAGACCCTAGTGAGGCCTTCGGGTTCTAACATTTACTATTTAACTTCATTTTCTGCTATTTAACTCAGTTTTTTAAGCTACCGAGAGAATCTTGGTGACGGTTTTGATCCTTTGCTCGGAGACAAGGGAAACACCTAACTCGGGATTCTGATAGACACCGAAGCGTTTGTGCAAGGCGTGGTTGGAAGGTGACATCTTCCTTGTCTGTTTTCTTCTCTTTCCAGTCCTTGGATGCTGGCTGGGCATTAAAATTTCGAGCTCAGCCTGGGTTAAGTGGGCGGTTTCTGGAAAATGGTTGGACTTGCGCCGAGTGTCTCTGCAGTAAACATCTCCTCTTCCCTCATCGTCTTCCTGCTCAGCATCTTTTTTGCAGTATACATTCCTGGTTTGCATCGCTTCTTAGACGTCTAGAAGGACGGTTAGTACAATAACAGCCAAGCTTTATGAAGAACCCCATTCACCGCATTAGAGACAGTCCCGGGAGGCAGCTCCCAGGAGCATCTTCTATTCTCGGAGGGGGACGGAGGCTGGGGAGCCCATGTGCCCCGCAGAGGTCAGGAATAGACACACGGCAGAGGCGGGATGATAAGCAGGACCC
>PVJX010031017.1:0-21556 GCA_004027295.1 Dolichotis patagonum
AACTCCCCGGGGCTGAGGCTTCAAACCTGTGAGCGCAGGTTCTCAGGGAGCCTCTGCGGGCAACCGCCTTCTCCCGCCTTCAGAGAGGACCGGCGGCTGAGAAGGGCCACGCTGCCGAGGGCGGAAGCCAGCAAGTGGCTCAGCTGGAAGGGAACCTGAGCTTGCCAGACCACGGTGTTTATTCTGAGTGAATTTTTCTGAGGTTTTTGGTTTTGGGGGGAGGGTTTTTTTTTTTTTTTTGCCAGCATCAGATTTATTTACAATCTTTATCAAGTTAGTTACCATAAACAGAATAACAACCCCAGACTAATAGCCAAAAACCCCCATATAAAACACATAAAAATTATACTAAGTACTCTTTCAGATATATTGACTGAATTACAATCTCTCTCTCTCCTTTCCTCATTGTCTCTCTTATTTTGCACTTTATTTGTGTATTGGGTTTCTTGTTTAAGAGAAATGCAGTGTTTAAGCTTTGTGTCTGATTTACTTCACTGAATATTGTGGATTCAAGACCTCCCATTTTGCTACAAATGACTCGTTTATCTTTCTTTATGGCAGAGTAGTATTGCATTGTGTAAAAATACTAAATTTTCTTTATCCATTCTTCTGTTGGGAGACTTACAGAGTATTTCCAAGATTTAGGCATTATGCATTGTGCATTGCTATGCACGTGACAATATAATATAATGTCCTTAGAAAAGATATGTAGAAGAGGGATACCTAGGTCAATGGAATTTCTATGTTTTGTTCTATTAGGAATTTCCATGGAGATTTGCATAGCGATTGTCCTACTTTACCCTTCCACCGACAGTGGAGCAGGGTTCCTTTCCCCCTGCAGCTTCTCCAGCATTTGTTACTGGTTGATTTCCTGATGATAGCCATTCTTTCTGGGGGGAGATAGAATCTCAGTGTTGTTCTGATTTGCGTTTCTCAAATGGTCAGTGATGTTGAACGTTTTTTTCACATATTTATTGGCCATTTGTACTTTATCTAAGAAGTGTCTATTCATTTCAAATGCCCATTATAGATTGGGTCTTGGAATTTGGGGATCTAATTTTACTGAATTCTTCACATACAGTGGTACCTTGGTTCACAAACAATTCAAGCCCAATTCTGGGGGAAAGGGGCATGTTCATGTTTGTGTAGGCGAAGATAGCTGTGGTTTGGTTTGTCACTCAATCCAGAGTGGAAGCAAATTTTGCTGAATGCTTCTGTTCATGAACTGAATCGTTTGTGAACAGAAGTGTTCATGAACTGAGGCACCATTGCATCTCCAAGTGAGTACTTTTGATGAGTACCTGGCAAAAATGTTTTACATTCTATGGGTGGTCTCTTCACTCCACTGGTAGTTTCTTTCTGGTGCAGAAGCTTTTTAATTTGACCTGATTCTATTTGTTGATTCTTGGTGTTGTTTCTTATACAACCAGAGTTCTAGTCAGGAAGTCTTTGCCCATGCCCATGTCTTCAAGAGTTTCACCTATTTTGTCTTCCAGCAGGTTGTTTCTGTTTTAATATTTAGATCTTTGATCAATTTTGTTTTTAACTTAGTGCATGGTGGGAGATCTGAGTCCAGGCTCAATGTTCTGCTTGTGCAAAGCCAATTTTCCCAGTGCCATCAGGTAAAGTGGCTATTTTTTCTCCAAATGTAAGTATTTGGCCCCTTTTTCTAAGATAAGGTGGCTGAGTGCACCTGCCGTCATTGCTGTGTCCTCTTCTATTCTGCTCTATTGATCCATAAGTTGATTTTTGTTTGTTTCCTTGTTTTTTTGGGGGGGCATTTTTGGTGGTTTGTTGTTCTTGTTTGTTTTGTTTTTACTAAAACCATGCTATTTTCATCACTGGAGCTTTGTAATACAACTTGCAGTCCAGGATTGTGATGTCTTCTAGTCGTGCAGAAGTTCTTTTGCTATTTTAGGTCTCTTCTGGCTTCATGTGAACTTCAGGATTGCTTTCCCTAAATCTGCAAGGAATGCTATTGGTATTTTGATTTGGATTGTGATAAATCTGTGTAACTTTTGGAAGTATGGTCATTTTGACTATATTAGTTCTACTTATGCAGGACAAGGGATATCTTTTCACTTTCTGTTATCCTCTTCCATCTCCTTTTCAAAGTACGGTAGTTTTCATTGTATAGGTCCTTCACTTCCTTAATTAGGTTAATTCCTAAGTATTCCTTTTTTTTCTTTCTTTCTTTGATGCTATGTGAAAGGTATCGTTTCCTCAATTTCTCTCTCAGTGAGTTTATTATTTGTGTACAAGAAGGTTACTGAGTTTTCAGTGTTCATTGTATCCTGATGCATTACTGAGTCTAGTTATCAATTCTGTAAGTGTTCTGGTGGGGTTGTTGGGGTCTTCAATATATAGGTCATGTCATCTGCAAATGGTTGTACTTTAACCTTTTTTTTTTTTGTCTTTTTGAGACAGAGTTTCACTGTGAAGGGCAGGCTGGCCTTGAACTCACTGTGTAGCCTGGGCTGTCCTCAAACTCTAAGAGACCCTCTTGAGTGCTGGGGTTACAGACATACCACCATGGTTGGCTAACTTTTTCTTGTACTCATTTCCCTCATTTCTTTCTGTTGGCTAAGTGCTCTGGCTGCTAATGTTTGGAAAACTATATTGAACAGGAGTGGTGATAGTGGACATCCTTGTCTTGTTTCTGATTTTAGAGGGAAAGCCTTTCTTTCCATTTAATACGATGTTGGACATTTATTTGTTTGTCACAGAGACTTATAGAATTGAGATAAAGATGTTCTATATCTATTTTATTTGAGTTCTTTTTTAAAAATCATAAATGGGTTCTAGATTTTCTCAAATGCTTTTCTGTGTCTATTGTGATGATCTGTGATTGTTTCCTTGCTCCTGTTTATGTGAAATGTTATATTTACTGATTGTGTGTGTTGAACCATCCCTGCCTTTCTAGAAGGAACTTTACTTGATCACGATCTGTGATCTTTTTGATGATTTGCTGTGTTCTGTTTGCCAGGATATTACTGAAGATTTGGGGATCTCTTTCATAAAGAGATTGGCCTATAGTTCTCATTTTTGGTTGGGTCCTTTTCTGATTTTAGAATTGGGGGAATGCTTGCTAAAAGGAATACTACAGTAATGTCTTGGTTCATAAACTTAATTCAGGGCAGGGGATTTAGCTCAGTGGCTTAAGCACCTGCCTGGCAAGTGCAAGGTTGCGAGTTCGATCCCCGGCACCAAAAAATAAAAAAATTTTTAAAAAATAAACTTAATTCATTCATGATTCTGGAAAAGACGGCCACATTCTTGTTCATGTGAGAAAGATGGTTTTAGTCATATTTGTTACCCAATACAGAGTTTGCAAACAAAAACAATATTTTATCAAAGTTTTCTCTTTGCAAAATTGTTTGCAAACAAAAACATTCATGCACTGAACTATCAACATATTTCCCTTTCAATTTCATTAAAAAGTTTGAGGAGTATAGGCATTACATTTTCTCTAAAATTCTTACAGAATTTGGCATGAATTCATTGGGATCTGTGCTTTCCTTAGTTGGTAGTTTTTTAAAAGTACTTCTTCATTCTCATGGACTGCTACTGGGTAATTCAGAAATTTTACAGCTTCTTGGTTCAGCTTTGGAAGTTCATATGTATCTAGGTATTTATCAATTTCTTTTGAATTAACCATTTTATCAGATTATAGTTTCTCAAAGTAGTTACTAATGATCTTCTGAATTTTGGCAGAATCCATAGTGATTTTGTCCATTTTATTTCTAATTGCATGCATTTGAATTTTTCTTTATTTTTGTAAGACTGGCTAAGCATTTATCTTTTTGTTGTTGTTGTCATTGTTGTTTCAAAGAAATAACTTTTTGATTTATTGATTCTTTGTATTGTATTTGATTTTTTGTCTCAATTTTATTAATTTCTGTTCTGGTTGTTATGATTACCTACCTGGTCATTATGATTACCTAGTATTTGGTTTGAATTGTTCTTGTTTTTCTAGCCCTTGAGATACATCATTAGGCTATTTATTTTAGCTTGTCTGTCTTTCTGATGTGGTCATTCATGACAATAAACTTCATTAGGACTGATTTCATTTTGTCACATAGTATGTCATACTGGCATAGTTCCTTTACTGTAGGATTTATCTAATTTAATCCTCAGTGTCTTCTGTCACCAGTGATTACTCATGAGAGTATTGTTTCATTTCCAGATATTTATATGGTTTCTTTTACCATTGATTTCTGCTTCCTTGCACCGTGATCTGATAATATTCACAGGATACTTTTGATTGTTTTGCCTTTACTTAGGCATGCTTCTCAGGCTGTTATGTGGTCTGCTTTGTAGAAAGTTGCATGTACTGTAGAGAAGAAGTGTTGGATGGAACACTATAGAGATATATTAATTCCATTTGTCTGAAAGTTTGGTTCCACTCTGATACTTCTTTGTTGACTTTCTTTTTTTATCTAGTTGATCTTTCTATTTATGACAGTGAGGTATTGAGTTCCCTCATTATAATTATATTGGTGTTCATCTGATTTTTCATGTCATTTTTTTAATGAATATTGGCATGCTGGCATTTTTCTTTCTTGGTAGATACTGAGAATCAAACTCAAGACCTCACATTTGCCAGGCAAGTGCTGTGTCACTGAGCTAAATCTCTGGCCTGGCCTGTTGGTATTTGGTGTATATAGGTTTATAATTATCTCATCCTGTGGAATTGTTTCCTTAACCAATACATAATAGCCTTTTTGTATCTTCTGATCACTTGAAATCTACTTTCTCTGAAATTAGGATAGTTACTCTTGGTTTTTGCCATGTTTCAGTTGTCTGGCATTCTGTTTTCCATCCTTTGATCTTTAATCTGTGATTTTTTTTTAATTAAATGTGTTTCTTGTGTACTGCATATAGCCGGCTGTGCTTCGTGATCCATTCTGTCAGTCTGTGCCTGTTGACTGGGGATTGAGACCATTCACACTGACAGTCATTACTGAAATGTGTTGACTTATTCCTATCATTTCATGATTTTCCTTTTATGAATTTATTTTTATCCCCTTTGCTTAGCTCCTCATCCCACCAGGTATATTCTTTTTTTTTTCTAATTATTGACACTGTTGGCTTCATTGTCTCTTTCTAGGATATCCTCGTAATGTTTTATGATGTTAGTTTGTAGTTATGAATTTCTCGAGGTGCCCCTTGTCAAGGAAATACCTTATTTCTCCTTCAGTTTTGAAGGAAAGTTTTGCCAAATACATAAGTCAGGGCTAGAAGTTGACATCTTTTAGGGTTTGAAACACTTCATTACAAGGCCTCTTGGCCTTTAACTTTTGTGTTGAGAAGTCTGCTGTAACTCTAATGGGTTTATCTTTATATGTGATTCATTGCTTTTCTCTATCAACTTTTAAGATATTGTCCCTGTGATGAACTTCTTGTACCTTGGCTAAAGTGTGGAGGCATGCTCATTTGGTTACAGCTATTGGGGTTCTATTTGTGTCATTTATCTGTATGTTTATTTTTTCCCCTGTATTTGTAAAGTTTTCTGCTGTTATTTCTGTGAACAGGGGTTTTTTTTAACGTTATTTTTTCTGTCTTCTGATTTTTCACTTATTCCAGTTCTTCTTAGATTAGTCTTCTTTGGATTAACTAGGAGCTCTTGGGTCCATTTTTCATGTTTTTTTTTTTTTTGCTTTTAAGATGTCATTGAGTAGTTGGACCTTGAAGCCTCCATTGTCTTCTAGTTGTGAAATAGTGTCCCTGCAGTGGTTTCTTCTGCTGCCCATATTTTCAGTATAATTCTTAGTCACCTAGATTTCTGATAGAAACCTTCTCATGGACTCTTAATTCTTTATTAAGATGGTCATTCATATTCTGTATCATTTTGTTCAGCTCAGCTAGCTTTTTATTAGCATATTCTGAAAACTCCTGGATTATTTTGATTATTACTCCCATTATCTGTTTAATTATATCCTCTATGATCTTGCTGAGTACCTCTTTGATCTGTTTTCAAATCTCCTCTGTTATCCTTCTCAGTAATTAAGATGTGTGAGTTATGCCAGTCTCTTCTTTGATGTCCTCTGCATTGGCTCGAGGGGAGTTGGGAGTTTTGAGAGGCATTGTTTCCTTGTCTTCTCGTGATTCTATTGGTTTTGTCTTGTTTTGTTTTGTGCTGAGGTTTGTCGTGGCTTGCTTTGGAAAGACTTTGCTGCTAGTACAGCAATTTCTTTAGTTAGTCACTCTTCAGTAATGTACTTGGGGCATGTCCTTTGCCTCAGCCCCACGATCTCACTACCTCAGTTAATTTGGGAGAGGAGGATGCAGTATAATTGACCCAATTTTAAGTTCTTATAGAATGTACTCTAGTATACTTAATGTCACAAATTGGGGTGCTGGTTTAAAGAGAAAACCCGTTAGTTTCAGGAATTATGTGACCCTGACACTATCAAGCAAGTCAGCTACAGAAGTATCATCCAAGCAAATTGAATATTAACATACTATAAGAATAAATTATGTACCACACCCTTAACTGTAGAGAAGAAATGAGGGCCACACTTGTCACGTGGCTGGGAGTCACATCCACTTCACATTGCTGCCCACCCCCTTCCCCTGCCCCTGCGTGCTGACCCACGGGCTGCCCCTGACCTGCCTTCCCCTCTGTCCCCTTCTCAGGAGTCTCACTCCACTGACTCTGAGCTCTCTGGTCTGAACATTTCTGCTCTCCTTCTTGAGTGATCCTTTCCGTTAGTGACAATGACTCTTATTTCCTGTCCCGCAGGATGCACAAATGGCCCTTTACCCTTGCGCTGCTAGTCCTTCACCCTCCACCTGACGCAGCCACTAGAGTCCTCTTCCTGCCTTCGTGTCTCTCTGATCCTGCTAGCTTGATTGCATCTTCATTGTCTCTTACCGGTCCAGGCACCATCCCCAGCTAGTCTCTCCGTCTCACATTTCACTCTTGTGTCTTACCCAGAGCGTTAATGTCTTGCCAGTGATTCCATATGTAAACAAAGTGATCTTTCTAAAATGCAAACTTTGCTTAAAAATCTATTACTGGCTTCTTGTAACATCCAAAGTTGAATTATGTGGCATTGCTTAGGAAGTTCTCCAGTCCTAGCCTTTACCTCTACTTCTGCTCTTGCCCTCTTCCAGGGGGACACCCCAAATTCAGCGCTTTGAACATTGTGTCATTTAGCTTCTCCAGCCTTGCCAAGTTCTCCCTTGCCTCTGGAGAGCTGAGCATCTGGTTGTCCTTTCTGGATTAATCCTGCCCTTTTCTACCTCTGATCCTTCTTCTCCTTTTTCTCTACTTTCCAGCCTTCAAGACTAAGCACAAATTTTGGCTCCTAAAAGGATCCTCTGTCTCAGTCCTTAGCCCTCCCAGCGCCAGGGCCTCTGCAGGAGACCCCCAGCTGTTCACAGTGGATTTCTTGGTGGTACCACTTGCCAAGGGGTGAGCCGTAGGCTCAGAGCCAGACCGTATGCTTAATTCTCAGTGCTTCATCCTGCTGACTGAGTGATGCTGGGAAAGTTTTTAAGCATACTGCCTCTCAGTTCCCACATATGCAAACTGAGCCTTGTAATGTCTTCCTGTTAAGTTGTTATGGAAATCTAATATTTATAAAACCCAATCCTGGTTTTTTTTCAATTTTCATTTTTTATTAGTCCATATGTGTGGCACATGATGATCACATTCCTTGTGGGCACAGAACGCGTACCAGCCCTTTTTCATCTGCTTTCCTAGTCCCTTTCTCGTTTACAAATGATCTCTTTATCTCCTCTTCTCTACTTTTCATTCTGCTGTTTATTTATATTTTGGGGTTTCTCATGTTGGAGAAGCCATGTGACATTTAAGTGCGTGTACCTGGTTCATTTCACTTAACTCTATGGGCTCACGGTGCATTCATTTTCCTACAGATGACTCGTGTATTCTTTTCTATGGCAGAATAATACTCTGTTGGCATACATACTATATGTTCTTCATTCATCTTTTGATGGGAATATATTCTGCTTCTAAGATTTAGCTATCATGAATTGTGCTGCTATAAACATGGGTGTGTATGGATCACTGTAACAAGGTGTCTTTAACATTTTCAAGAAGGTACCTAGAAGGGGAATAGTTGGGTGGACTGGAACCTCTAGTTTAAGTTTTTTGAGGCACCCTTGTACCGATTTCCATAGTGCTTGTACTAGTTTATACTCCCACCTACAATGGAGAAGCATTCCTGCTGTAGTCACAGTTCACAAGGCAAACAACTTAGTACAGGACACACAGTTGATGGGATTATTTTATATTAGCCCAAGAGTGAAATGCAAAAGAGTACAGGATATCTTTCCACATACTAGTGACCCTAAGAATCCAACTGAGGGCCTGGATCCGTGCAATGTCCTGACTGAGTCCAGCAGAAGACCTAGAGCCCATGGCCTGCCCCCCACAAATCCAGTTGGCGGCCTGGAGCCCACAGCAATGTCTCATGCAAGTCTGTTTTACGGATCTGTGCTGGGAAGGCCCAAAGGTCTGCGGTGGATGCTAGAAAGTACACCAGCGGGATGAAGGACCTGTGTCAGCAGGCTGAGGGATTTGCTTTGTAAGGACCAGAGCTCCCCCAAAGCAAACTACCCTTAGGGACAGCAAGGTTCAGAGCTCCTCTGACAATGAGAACAGCTGAGTTCTCTTCAGGAAATCCAGGGTGACAGGCTTCTCCAGACAATCAACAGCACTGTCTCTCTCTTTCCAGTTTTTTTTCCTTTTTTGCTGTTGGCAATAATCGCTAGATGGGCCCTCCATAGCTGGTCCCACGTGATTCGATTCAGCTGAGTGTTCCAGTTGCTCACCACTTGTCAACCCACCACAGTTCTTTTTACCCCGCAGCCCTTACCAGCCTTTTTCTGTTTTTAGTCATCCTTTTCAAAGTATTCCATTTACCTCTGTAGCTATTGTATATGTGGATTATGTTGAAATCAGGGCACAAATTCATATTAGAACACACTGTTCTTCGGCTAACGCTGTCGACCGTGTTTATTACAAAAAGGCCAGGATCAGGGGTTACTAGAATGGCCTGGACCCTGTAGGTCTTCGGGAATGGGCTTGCGTTTTACATCTGTGTAGGCGTTATAGCCTTCTGCTTTCTCCGGTCCTGATATGACAATGGTTTGCCTCTGACTGGTGTTAAGCTAGTTAAATGAGAAAGCTATTAACTTTGTCACGGGGAAGACTGAACTGGCAAGCCAGCTGTTTCTGCCTTGTGGTCTTGCTGGGGCCCCAGCTGAGCCTGGAGGGAGGAATCCAATGACCTGAGGAGCCCAAGTCCTTCTCCAGCGCTTGATCAGCCAACAGGCCTCGGTCCTGCCTGTGGCAAACACTCCTATACATTTATTTGTGCTGTCCAACCCAAGGTCCAATGGGAACATAGATATACTATTCTAAAAGCGATTGTGCCCCACTAACGACTTCTACCTCACACAAATAAAAAGGAAACCATGCACAGGTCAGCCCCATGGAACCTCTCCAGAGAGCCTCCGGACCACAAGTACGAAGCCCTCAAAAGTAGCCATGTGGACAGCAATGATTGGGAAAGATACATGTGTGGAATGAAGATGATAAATATTTTGATTTTCTTTTCACCAGAAGTATCCTTGACTTTTCACAGGTTTCCCAGCAGAAAAATCAGGGTGGATGATAACATGGGAGAAAAATGTTCCAACGTGGCCAGATTCTGTCCTCTAGAGAGCCACTTGCAGGCATGTGCAGGGGCAGCAGAGGCCTGGTTGGCTCGCAGAGTGGGTGAGGGGGTCTGGTTGCCCCCTGGGACCGGGAACAGAGTGACCTCTGTCTGCTGCTTCTCTGGGAAGATGCAGCTCCGTGGTTTGCAATGTGCTGCAGGCTGTCACCTTAGATGGCCTCACCAAGGGAAAAAGAGCAACACATGGCCTCACGATGGCCTCTGTGCTTTCCTGCCAGGGCACTGAGACCCTGACAGTCCCCCTTGTAGGCCATGAAGATTACCAGGAAAACTGTGGTGGGGGGTGCTTTTTCCTTTTTTTATAACTGATTTTTAAACCTTGCTCACAAAACATCCCTTCTTAATAAAGACAGACAGAGAGAGAGAGGGAGCGCTTGGTTACTGAATGACAAAGTTACAATATTAGCGTGTTTTCTCACCACTGAGAAAAAATACCTGCCACCAACAGTTAAAGCAGGAAAGTTTTATTTAGCTTACAATTCACAGAGGTTTCAGTTCATAGTTGACTGGCTCCAAGGCAGAGTGGCACGGTAGAGAGGCATCACAGCGGAGAAACAGTCCATGGCAGTCAGTCAGGCAAGAGCAAGCAAGGGGCAACAGCAGCTCTTTCTGTTCCGTATGCAGGCCACTCGGGGCAGGTAGCACTTAGGGTTCATGCCCTTCATCCTAGTGCCCTTGATTCTAACACTGCACCATGAATCAATCCCAGTGTCACACACCATAGATCCAGGCACCTCTGAAAAATCCCCATCTGTGACTGCATAAGGCTTTGGGGGAACATCCGAACACAAGCCATAACAATTTGTATTCATAGTAGAATTTTCCTCCAAAGGATACAAGGTTATGGTGTGGTTCATGTGCTCCAGGAAGGGCTTCTATTCTGATCCCAACCTTTAGAATCGCAAAAGCCACTGTAAGCCAGCACCTGCATTTACTCCCCTCACGTTACAGGTTACCGACATCTCACACTCACATATAAGGGCATAACCAGATTTGCCCCGCTGGTCATGACCGACATGTGGAAGGATATCGGTGTGCTGTGGGGGAATTGATGAGAGATGTTTAAGGCATTTTTTAATTAGTGAAAGGTACAATTTCTGTTTTTCAGAAATTAGGAGAAGCTTGTGTCATTCACTATAAAGCAGTGATGAACAAAAGAGAAGATGGCCTAATTAGTTTGCTTTTAAGCACAGCTTTTTATAATATATTTAAGTGTATTTATTTCTAATTTTAATACAATTTTTATCTAGGATTATTAGTCATTTTCTAAAAATAATAATCTCTAAAGTAGACAAAATACGTGGAATTTATCCTTTCCCTTAAACAAAGGAAACTTTGAGTGAAATTGCTCCTCAGCTGTGCAGTGGGCCTCAGTGGGGCAGTCCGGGCGGAAGAGGTCACCCTCTTGTTGCTGAGTTGGCTGTTGTGGCCACCTCAGAGGTGCTCTGGACACGTTGAGCTCACGAACACATGAGATGTCCACCATGGCGAGCTACTAGGGGAATTCAGACTATATCCCAAAGAGACATCGCTGTGCACCAGTCAGAATAGCCAAAATTAAAAAGTGTGACAAAACCAAATGCCAGCCAGGATATGATACACACCGAAACCTGCATAGAAGTGTTCCTGCGAGCTCTGCCATGACAGTCCCGGTGAGGAATGGTTGAGTAAACCGTGGTACATGCACACAGTAGAATACTACACAGCAACTAAAAGGGCCCAATTATCAATACATGCGACAATCTGTATCAGAATTATGTTGTGTGAGGAAAGCCAATGCCAAAAGTTTACATATTGGATTACACCACTAACATAGAATTTTTCTAATGACAAAATTAGGGGAAAGGAGGGAATGCTGGTGCTTGCCAGGGGTTAAGAGTGTGGGAGAAAAGTAAATATGGCCACAAACCCAGAGTTCTGTAGGCAGTGAAAATACCCTGTGTCTCTGTCGACCTCAGTATTCTGGCTGGAGTACTGCACTATAGTCTTGCAAGATGCTGATCTTGGGTAAAACTGGGTTAAAGCTATATGGAAATTATTCCTTACAACTGCATGGAAGTCTACAATGTTCTTAGAATAAAAAATGATCTCTGTACACTTCATCTATGGCCATGAGTAACTCATACAGCTATGACTTGGATGTCACTTGTCTGTGGTCTTCCTCTGTCATTCTGAGAGGACATATACTCCAGAGAAACCAGGATACGCCCTCACACAAACACCAGATTCCAGAGTGAGTTCCATTTCCTGCCTTCCAACCCAGGCCCAAAGGTTTACTTGACTGTCTTGTGCTGGGAATGAGCCTGTTTGTTTTTCAGCTCATACTTTCTCTGAAGTAGGGAGGAATTTAGGTAGATAAGGTAGTGAATGTGAGCAAGAAATAATATCAACAAAAGATGTTTGGTTAGTTAGTGGCATGCATCCATGTAACTCCAAAAATTAAGATATTATGTGCAAATATTTTTAAAATACTTATGATTTACTGTAATGAGCTGGATCCCAGCCCCTCAAAGAAGCCTAGGCTCTAGTCCCTAGGGACTATGGCTATGTCACCATGCACAATAAAATGGGCTTTGCAGATGTGAGTAAAGTAAGAGGCTTGAGAAGGAAAGATTATCCTGAATTATCCAGGCAGGTCTGATGCAACCACAGGAGTTCTTACAAGAGGGAGAAAGGCGGTCAAGAGAAAAGGTGATTTGATTATGAGAGGAGAAAGGCAGGATTTGGCCATGAGCAAAGAAACCTGGGTCCTCTAGAAGCAGGAAGCCTGATGGCTTCATTTCTGAAGCCATTAGAGGAAATCAGTGCTGTGGACACCTTGATTCAGCCCTACAGATTCGTCTCTGACTTTACCTCCAGAAATAGAAGAGAAGAATATGTGTGTTATCTCAAGTCACTAAATGTACGGTGACTTGTGACAGCAGCACCAGGAAACTAGCATATCTACCATGAACTAGGAAATGACAAAGCGGAGAGAGTTTACTCCCTCATTTAGTTACATTGAAATATGAACTTGAAGGTAAGTGTAGTAGAGCGACTTGTCACACGGAGCTGAACCCAGTCAGCATGATGCTGGGTGCAGACGGCCTATCTGAGGAGTGTTGCCAACAGCATACAAGGAGAACGGGAGGGGAAGAGGATGTGCTGTTGATTCTCCTGGAGAAGCTTGTCACGCTGGCTTTCCTGATATGAACTTAGCTGTTACTGTCAGAGGAGCGTGGGACCTCGCTGTCACTGAGGATGGCGTTGATTCTCTTTGGGGGAACCCTGGTCCTTACTTTGAGCATCGCTTCCTGGCTTCTGTGAGGATCCTTCATCCTGCTGGCACAGACTTTCTAGCTTCTGCCACTGACCTTTGGGCCTTCCCAGTGCAGATCTGTGAAACAGACTTGCATGAATCACTGCTGTGAACTCTAGGCCTTCTATCGGCCTTTTTGGGGGACACTGGGCTCTGGGTCTTCAGCTGGATCTGTGCGGGATGTTGCTGTGGGATCCAGGCCCTCAGCTGGATTCTTTGGGTCTCCAGTGTGTAGACAGATATCCCATTCTTCCACATTTGACTCTTTGGATGAATATTATGAAATCCTATAAATTATGTGTCCTGTATTAAATCTTTTCCTTTGTAAAATCTGAATACAACAGTAATATTTACTTTTACCTAAAGTACAATTGAAAACTATCACAGTAAGACACTGAGATATCTGTAATAATTAACTTTTTTGAAATATGCTAGTAAAAAGCATATCTGCTAGCAAAAAATACTTCTACAAAGAATGGTTTTGACAATGTATTAAAAAGTTCTATTATCTCTCATGGCTTTGGTGAGAGCTGAGCACAAGTTGGGTATGGTGGCACACATCTACAATCTCAGCACTCAGGGAGGCTGAGGCAGGAGGACTGCAGTTGAAGTTCAGCCTGGGGATTTTAGTGAGACTGTCTCAAAAGACAGGAAGAAAAAGAAGAAAAGAAAAAAAGAAAGAAAGAAAGAAAGAAAGAAAGAAAGAAAGAAAGAAAGAAACAAAGAAAGAACTGAGGATGTAGTTCAGTGTGAAAGTCTGAGTTCAATATCCAGTACTACCCAAAACAAACAAAACAAAACAAAACAAAAGAACATAGCATCACGGCATTTCTCTGTCTCATATTTTGGATCAGTTTTCTCAGGGAAACCTCTTCCTGGCATCATTTCCTTATCATTGAATCGTCATTGTTTATTCATTAAACAGGAAATTACTGAAATATATACTGTATATATGTAAAAATATACCTACACACATACATAGGACCTAAATTACACATAATAGGAGTTAAATTATTCCCCTTAGTTTTAGTAAACGTGTAAGAACAATGAAGGTTCTGATTTTCAAAAAGATGAGTTCCAAACCAGGTGTGGTGGTGCACGCCTGTAATCCCAGTACTCAGGAGGCTGAAGCAGGAGGATCGTTGTGAGTTTGAGGCCAGCCCAGACTACAAAGTGAGCTCAAGGCCAGCCTGAACTGCATGGTGAGATCTTGTCTCAAAAAGACAAAATTAAAAAAAAAGAAAAAAGATGAGTTCCACAGCATGATATCTGTCAGTTCTCAGAAGACCCTTTAAGACATTATTAAGAAGTTATTTGAGAGCATTGACAAGAAGCAGCTTTTAGGGTGACTGATGCAGGTGAGGCGGGTCCGCAGCAGGGGAAAATCCTCTTGTTCGGATGCGCCACACCCTAGGGCCCAGCACAAGGACCTGTTTCCAGAGAGTGCTTGGTGATAGATGGGTAACTTGGCTGAACCGATATTCTGTCCAAGATCATATACATGAAAACTATTTAGGGTAAACTTTTTAAACTGTCCCTCAAGCTCCCAACCACGGCCCTTGGGAGTGCTGCTCTGCAGGGCCCGGCAGCTGAGGGCCCGGCGGCTGCTGAGCGTTCCCGCCTCGACCTGCTCCTTGGATATTTCATTTCGCAGAGCTAAATTCCGCCGCTGCCTCACACCTGCTCCTTGTTCACCTGTAGGTAACAAATACGATTCTTTTTTTATTTTCAAAACAAAACAAAACAAAACAAAGCAAAAAAAGATAAGAACAATACAAAAACAAGGAAATTAATGCTAGTTAATGTATTGCATATTGTTATTGTGAAAGTAGTTGTTCAGATTATTATAAGATTTAGGCATGAAAAAATGATCAAACAATCAGAAAATGAAAACATAAACTTCTTTTTGATCAACTAGCAGAGATTAGTAGTATAGTTATCTATCTTGTATATATATATACTTATACATATATGTATACCTATGTATCTATTCAATATTTTCCCTTCTTTTTCTCCTCCTTTCCCCATCCCAGTTATTCATTCCTTTTGAGCACTTTCTTTCCCTTTCATTTCACAATATCTATTGTACATTTAGATCCTATTTACTCTTTTTTAATTTACACTAGGGAGATAATATGATATTTACACATGTGAGTCCAATTTATTTCATCCATTTACCTATAGTTGCATCCATTTACCTATAAAAGCCTTGAGTTTATCCTTCTTATTGCTCACTAGTGCTCCATTGTATAAAACTACAGTATCTTTTTATCCATTTCATGATTGATGGGTATTTGGGTTGTTTCCAAAAATTAGCTAATACAAATTGTGCTGATATAAACATGTGTGCACATATATCACTGTGGCATGATAATTTCAATTCTTCTGGGAAAATACCCAAGAGGGGAATAGAATTCTTCTCCTCTCCTGCCTTGTCTTTGGATTGAATGGAACCTCCAATCCTAGCTTTTTTGAGGAATCTCCATGCTGATTTCCACAGTGGTTGCACCAGTCTATACATTCACCAACAGTGGAAAAGGGGTCCTTTTTCCCCATAGTTCTGGGATTAGTTGACCTCTTGATGGCAGCCATTCTTTCTGGTGAGAGATGGAATCTCAGTGTTGTTTTAATTTGCATTTCTCAAATGACCAGGGTAATGTTAAACATTTCTTCCTATATTTATTTGCCATTTCTATTTCTTCGTCTAAGAAGTGCATGTTCATCTCAGATGCCCATTTTTGACTGGGTCTTTGAATTTGGGGGTCCGGATGTTTTTCAGTTCTTCATATGTTCTAGATATAAGTCCTCTGTCTGAGGGACAGTTGGTTATTTTTTTTTTCATTTTGTTGGAATTTTTTTCACTGTGTTAGTGATTTCTTTTGATGTACAAAAACTTTTTAATAAGGTGAGATCCCTATTATGTCCCTGAGCTGGGACCCTCACCCAAACAGAATAGAAAAACCTCTCCATGCTTCACACCTTGACTATAGGAAACCGCCTGTACCCCAGGTTCCTGGGACAGGGAGTCTCCAGACAATACCTTGTACCCTTTGCTTGGTGCCCAAAATCACCGATGACATCCTGCACCTACCCAACCCCCCTCTTTCCTGGAAAGCCCCCCAATTTTTACCTCTCTCAACAAAACCTCCTCCTACCCTATCTAGACTCCCCTATAAAACATGCCCTCTTCCCTTGCTCGGGGCCAATGGTCTTTTTGCCTGTGGCCCAACCGCACCTCATCTGCAATAAACTTATCACTGTTTGCTTCAACCTTGCCTGCCTCAGTGGTCTCGGGTGCACCTTGGTTTCCCTAACAATTCCAGCTGTTGATTCCTTGAAGTACTTCCCGTGCAGTTTACATTTTGTTCATGAATTCTTTGCCTACCCCTATGTCTTCAAGACTTCTGCCTACCTTGTCTTCTAGTAGATTTAGTGTTTCAGTTTTAATATTTAGATCTTTGATCCATTTTGACTTTAGTTTAGTGCATGGTGATAGGCATGGGTCTAGTTTTAGTCTTCAGCATGTGGAAAGCCAGTTTTTCCACCATCACTTATTAAAGAGGCTATCTTTATTCCAGTGAACATGTTTGGCACCTTTGTCAAATATAACATGGCTGGGTGTGTTTGTAGTTGTGTCTGCATCTTCTAATCTGTTCTACTGATCTTCAGGTATGCTTTTTTTTGCCAGTACCAATGCTGATTCTATCACAGAAGCTTTATGGTACAATTTTAAGTCAGAGATCATGATGCCTCCTACCTTGCCTTTGTTGTCTAGCTTTGCCTTTGCTATTCTAGGTATCTTATGGTTCCAAATTAATTTTAGAAATGTTTTCTCTAGATCTGTGAGGCATGCTAATGGTATTTTGTTTGAGATTGCATTAAATCTGTATGCAATTTTGGGAGTATGACCATTTTCACAATGTTGGTTTTTCTTATCTAAGAGCAAGGGATATCTTTCCATTTTCTGGTATCCTCTTCAAACTCCTTTTCAGAGTACTATAGTTTCAAATACATAGGTCTTTTACATTCTTTGTTACACTGATTCCTAAGTATTTCATTTTTTTGTGTATAAGAATGCTATTGATTTTTGAGTGTTGACGTATTCAGCTATGCTGCTGAATTTGCTTATTAACTCTAAAGTCTTTTGGTGGAGTTTTGGGGGTCTTCTATGTAAAGTACCATGTCATCTGCAAATAATAATAATTTAACTTCTTCCTTTCCTATCTTTATTTCTTTTATTTCTCTCTCTTGTCTAATTGCTTTGGCTAATGTTTCCAGAACTATATTGAATAGAGTGGTGATAGTGGACATCCTTGTCTTGTCCCTGATTTTAGAGTAAAAGCTTTCAGGTTTTGCCCATTTAGTATGATGTTGGTTGCTAGTTTGTTATAGATAGCTTTTATTGGATTGAGGTAGAGACTGTCTATTCTGATTTCCTAAGGGTTCTTTTTTTTTATATCATGAATGAGTGTTGGACTTTATCAAAAGTTTTTTCTGTACATATTGAGATTATCATGTGATTTTTGTTTTTGACTCTGTTGATGTGATGAATTATATTTATTGATTTGTGTATGTTGAACCATCCCTGCATCCCTGGGATGAATCCCATATGGTGTATAACCTTCTTGATGATTTGCTGCATTCTGTTTGTTAGTAATTTACTGAGAATTTTTGCATCTATGTACATTAGGGAGGTTGGTCTGAAGTTCTCCTTTTTATTGGGTCTTTCTCTGGTGTAGGTACCAGACTAATACTTGCCTCCAAGAATGGGTTCCAGAGAATTGCTTCCCTTTCAATTTTGAGGGGTATTGTTATTAAATCCTCTCTAAATTTCTTGTAGAATTCATTTGTGAATCCATCAGGACCTGGGCTTTACTTTGTTGGTAAGTTTTTAACTATGTTTTCAATTTTAGGAACTTTTATTGGGTTATTCAAAATTTACATATCTTCTTGATTCAACTTTGGTAATTCATGCATTTATAAGAATCTGTCCATATTTTCTCTGTTTTCCAACCTATGTGAGTAAAGATTTTCAAAGCAGGTGTTGATGATCTTCTGAATTTCCACTGGATCTGTAGCGATTTTATCCTTTTCATTTCTCATTGCATAAATTTGAATTTTTCTTGCCTTTTCTTGATAAAATTGGATAAGGGTTTATCAATTTTGTTTATTTTTTTTAAAAAACCAACTTTTCATTAATTCTTTGTAATGTTTTCTTAGTTTCAATTGCATTAATTTCTGCTCTGATCTTTATCGTTTTCTTCCTTCTATCAGCTTTGGGCTTGACTTGCTCTTCTTTTTCTAGAAGCTTGAGGTGCAGCATTAGGTTGTTTATTTGTGCTCATTCTGTTTTCCTGAAGTGAGAATTCATTGCTATATATTTCCCTTTTTGAACTGCTTTCATCGTGTCTCACAGGTTCTGGTATGTTGTATCTGCATTTTCATTTCATTGTAGATACTATTTAATTTCTTCTTTAATTTTATCTATGACCCAATGTTTGTTCAGGAGGGTGTTATTTAACTTTCATGTGTTACTGTAGGTTGTGCAGTTTCTTTTGCCATTAATTTCCAACTTCAGTGCACTATGGTCAAATAATATGCATGGGATAATTTAAATTCCTTTGCATGTACTTAAGCATGTTCTATGGGCTAGTATATGGTTTATTTTAGAGAATGTCCCATGTGCAGTTGAGAAGAATGTTGTTGGGGAACACTCTGTAAACACTCTAGTAAGTCCATCTGCTCGCAGATTTGATTCAGTTCTATTATTTCTTTGCTCACTTTTTGTCTAGTTGATCATTCTCTTTGTGACAATGTGGTTTAAGTTCCCTCGTAACAATTGCGTTATTGCATATTTGATTTTTCATGTCTACCACTACAAAGCAGCTCTGAGCAGGATTTAAAATTAACTAATTGGCTTTCTATGTTTATATGTGAGTCTGTCCTAGGCCTAGGCCCCTTGCCTGGCAATAGGAGCTGATTCATAGTAAGTGAACCTCTATGAATCACTGGTCCTGGCTGAGGCCTGTAGTGGCCTGTGAGGCCAGAGATACCTCAAAAGCCACAGCTGCAGACACTTGGCTCAAACACCAATTAAGTTGATAGAGACTACAGCTGCAAGAATTACGCCTACAGTCTCACTCCTACCATGATAAGACAGTTTTACTAAATTGACATGATTCATTGGAGACGTCCTTGAAGTGACTCCCAAGGTACTGCTCATTGCCTGCACTTTCCTCAGTTTCCCTCCCCTTTGTTGTGGACCTAATAAAAATGGGTGGTCCAGAGAAGTCTTTGTCCTAGCCCTCAGAATCTCAAGCTCAGCTAAAGGGTTTTGACCCTCCTGGAGCCTATGATACCACTTGTCTCATTCTATTTAAGCCTTCACCGTACACTCATTTGAGAGGTTGGGGATCTAGGTCAGGACCCAATATCTACTAGTATTTGTCTTATATAGTTGGGTGCTCCTGTATTTGGTGCATATATATTTATGATTGTTGTTTCTTCCTCTTGAATTTTTCCTCTAGTGAGTAGATAGTGATTTTATTTATCTCTTTTGATCATTTTGGGTTTGAAGTTCACATTGCCTCCATACTGAATAGCTACTTCTGCTTTTTTCTAGGTTCCTGTCACATGGAATATTGTTTTCTATCCTTTGATTTTCAGTAATGAGTTTCTTTTTGTTAAATATGTTTCTTGTATATAGCATATTGTTGAATCTTGTTTCTTGATCCATTCTTCCAATCTGTTTATTTTAACTGATGAATTGAAGCCACTTACATTGATAGTTATATCTAATATGTATTGGCTCATCTTTGTTATGTTGTTTTCCTATTCTTGGTTTCCGGCTTTCCCCCTTTACTTAATTGCTTGCTGTGCCTAGTGGTTTTTTTTTTCTATTGTTGTTCTGGATACTGTGGCAATTTTTTTCTTGAACTACAGTATCTTTAAGTTCTCTTTCTAAGGTTTGTCTGGTGGACATAAACTCCTTCAGCTGTTCTTATTTCTCCATGAATTTTGAGAGATAGTTTGGCAGGGTACATCAATCTGGGTTGAAAGTTTCTCTCTTTCACAGCTTGAAATAGTTCACATCAAGTTTGTCTTGACTTTAGGATTTCTTTTTTTTTAAATAATTTTATTTAAAGAGAAAACAAAACAAAACAGAATAAAGGGTAGCAACAATACAGTATTCCAAGGAAAAAAGGAAAAGAACAACAAAAAAAAAACCTAAAAAAAAATTATTGCTTGACAAATTACATACTGACTTCTTGGAAATATTTGTTCAATTTACGGAGTTAAAACATGTAAAGCAGACATTCAAACAGTGAGACTGTCAACAGTTCTACTCTACAATCTGACAAAAACAGCAATATGGTCATCCATCTTACCCATGCAAATATACATGCAATTATATCAGAAGGGTAAAATTAAACACAATAAAACAGAACAAAGCAGATCACAAGAAAGCAATGTAAAAGACATAAATTTCAAAACTAGACAATCGGAGATATTCACTCTCTATCATATTGGCTCTTGTTTTGGTCCAAATAGTTGTCCATATTGTCACATACAGGGAATTCACATGAAACAACCTTGTATGGAACTGATCTGAGCAGGATGAGGAGGGCATTTCAAGTCTTCAAGACCAGACATTAGGGAAGCCAAGAATGGCTGTCATAGTGTCTCTCATTCTTCTCAAAACAGCTGTCCATACCTTCATGTGTGTTGAACTTAAACAAGGAAAAGCAAGCTAAGATCACTTTGAATGAAAAGTGATAGTTTTGCTGGACTTCACATCATGACATTATGGAATCAGCACTGGATATTGTAATGTCTCTTTTTCTTAAGTAGTTGTTCATTTCAATATGTGTTATATAGTTGGTTCTCATAAACTGTTTATAAGCTCTACACCTGCATGAGTCTCTACACGTATATCTATCATTTCTATATTAGCAGAAAAAATGAAACAAAGCAAGATAAAACAAAACAATTCCTAGAAAAGCATGAGGCAGAAAAGTCACATAAAACCGCAATACAAGGTGATCTACAATGGTTACCATGATGTCTCAGCAGTATATAACAACATTAATAAAAACAAAACATTAGAGACATTATAAGACTTCAAAAGCAAGTAATGGTCAAACCAGAGTGGGTATCTTAGTGAATCTTGTCGTCATCAGTGTAGTTGCCTATGCTCCTAGACTTGGTGCTATCCATCACAACAGTTTTAAATAAGATCAGTCAATACAAAGTAGCAATCCAACAAACCAGATTCAAATAAGATCAGCCATAATAAGACAGTGTAAGTTATAAAGGGATTCAGGTTAAGTTGATAGGAAAATTAGGGGTGATTACCGTAATATGTCCTCTTATTTTTGGGATAGCTGACCATGTCCTCAAGTCTAGTGTAAGTAGACAAACTGGAACAGCACACAATCCATCCAAGCAGAGTGGTGAGAATAATGTAAATTTTAAATCTTGTTACCCCATTAACAGTATCCTCTGCCTCCCTTTTTTAGACAATTCCTCCCCTTTCACTCCCATGGGG